>JAODAL010005753.1:0-140200 GCA_025379985.1 Phyllomedusa bahiana | reverse complement strand
AAAAAGTTATTGAAAATTAAAAAAAGAGACCTGGAAAGGCTTAAAGGGGAAAGGGCCCAAACAAAACACCTGAGGAAACTTTAAAAAAAAAAAAAAGCATTGAAAGGGATATGTTACGAGAAATGGCCCTTTACCTTTCTCCCGTTTAACTTAATTTTTGGTAACTAGTGTAAGGGGACCCCTATTTTCCCAAATTTTATTTTTTCCGGGCAAAAGGGGGTTAAACTGCAGTAAATGCCCAAAATGAACACTGAATATAATCCCCCTGTTTTTGCAATTCTGTATTAGAAGACGGGTTATATTTTTTTGCGGGATTTCTAGGTTGTAGCCCCTGATATAAAATACCACAGGGGAATTTTAGATTAATGGAGTTGTCCAGTGAAAAAAATCCAAAAATTAATACCCCAAAAATTAAGTAGATTAATTAAGAAAAAAGGCGTAAGAAAAAGAAGACCCTTTGTTGAAGGTAAATGAATAAGTAGAAATGGATCAGTGTAATATAAGTTTTTAAAAAAAACCCGTAAAAAATTTAATGAACAAAAAAAAAAAAAAAGTTAAGAAAAGGACATTTGTCCCCCCTGAATCGCACAGTGGTCTACATGGCTAAAAGCCAACCATTTTAGACATTCCCTTATTTTAAAACTTTAATGCCAAATAATTACTGGGGTTTGAAATATTAATTTTGTTCCATGTAATGCTTTCACTTTTTTTAAACCCCAAAGGCTCGGGAAAGGGGATACGGGAAAATTTTTGGTGAAAAGAAGGACATTGAAGCATCCATTCTTAAAGGGGCCAGATAAACCTTGATGAGAAAGAGAAGCAGTTGGGGGGGGGAAAATATGGGCAAAAATATTAAAACTCCCACATTTCATGTCTTTGGCCCAAAATTGTATCTTGGGAAACCCATGGTTGGAAAAAATTTTAAAACACCAGAAAAAATCTCATTGGGTTTCCCAAAAAGCAGAAAAAATGTTTTCCCCAACCCTGGAGGGGGATAAATTTTTGTCTTTGGGGGTTGTTAGCCCAAGAAAAAATTAAGTACATCGGTTAAAAATTTTTTTTTACTATCCCTTTTAAAAATTTCCCCCTTTCTGCCCCCCCCCGCATTAAAGCAGAACATGTACTGGTGCCAATACCCCCTCCTGTCCACTGACTTTTTAAAAGGAAAAAGGTTTCCCCACGGCCAGGTTTTCATGGGGAAATTTTTAACAGACAGTTTTAATTTTGTGAAACCGATGTAAAGCAAACTGTCAAACTTTTTATTGATTTTAAAAGGGAAAAATTCCAAGCAGCACCCCCACGCGGGGTTTTTTCCCCCCCGGGGCGATTTTTTTACCCTCTGGCGGGTCCGAAAAACTTCGAAAAATTTTCCCTTCTTCCCCCTTTGGTTTTGGGGGCAAAACCCGGGGAACATTGGGTGCAAAGGGGGAGGGCTTGAATCTCCCAAACCTTGGAGAAAAGCCGTCCCCCTGCGTCCCCAAAAAAAAATTCCAAATACCGGCGGGATCTCCACCCAAATTGGTCTTTCCCGTGTAAATGCCCCCTTACATTTTCCTCCACTTTCCCCTCTCCAGACTTTCTTTTTTTGGGGGGAACCTGGCCCCTTTTAGGCCAAGGTTTGATCCCCTTTTCCCGTTTCCCCAACAAGGATGGTTTTAAAGGGCAGGTTAAATGTTAATTTGGCAGGAGGGGGGGGGGTTCATGAAAAGGAAGGGGCTCTTTTAAAAAGTGTAAAAGGGGCCTTTTTCCCCTTTTTAAATAAAATATTTTTTTAATTTACTGGGTTTGTTTTTTTGAAAAGGGTTTTGGGTTTGGGGAAAAAGGGCCCTTTTGGGCAAAATTTAAAAAACCCAAAAGCCACATTATAGAGCACCCATCATAGGTAGCTCATTCAATCTATTTCATTGCAGAGGTCACATGCATTTAAAGTAATATTCCCATTTCTTTACTTTTTCTTAGGGCCGTAGTCTGTGACAACTGCAGGGAAGGGAGAGGTGGCCGAGTATGTGTGGCTCACTCCACCCACCTTCATAGGAGGTCTGAGAACAGCCAAACAAATGTGTCTCTCCAGTCCCATCGGTCAGCACAGACTCCGGTCCGAACTAGAAGAAGGGTGATGGGAGTTCTAAAAGTATTAAAAGAAGCTCAAATGGAAAAATAATATTGTTGACCGGGTTAAGGGTTTTTGGGTGTTGGATGTAGGAAGCAAGGAGGAAGCCCTTTTAAACAGGCCCATATGTGGTTTCTTTTTGAGGATAATTTGGGTGATCACCCTTAAAAATGGGGGAAAATGGGGGAACCTTTTTTTAAAGGGCTGCCCTGATTTTTGGCTATGTTCACAGGATGTTACGCGCCGCAGTACATTGTGTTTTTGGGGAAACCCTTTTTCCCTGTTTAGGGCACATCCCTTTTGCAGCGGGGTCGGCACCCTCCCGGGCCCCCAATTTTCCCAGCCCTTACTTGGGGGGCAAATTCCCTTCGCAAATAGTTGAAAAGTCACTTATCCCCCCCCCGTGCCTAAAATTACGATTGTTTTGTACGAGCGGGCAGGGGGGAGGTGTAATCCATATTCTCTATGAGAACTATGGATTACCGAAATTTCGGCGCGAAATCTCGCCCATTTTGGGAGTGCAAATACGGGGCGAAACGCACCCCAAAAATTTTACCCCCTTTGAACAACCTTTAGGAAGACTGTAAGTTTTTCCCCATTTATTTTGACAAAGGGAACCCTGATACATTTTTAGCGATAGCAAAAAAAAATTATGATAAACCCCGGCCAAAAAGGTGTTCGAGTTATAGAAAGCACAAAAAATATTTTATTGCTGAACTGGTTTCCCAGATTGAGGGGCCCCTTTTCCCTTAGAAAAGGGGGTCCCCTTCCCTCATAGCTATTGGGGAAAGGGAAACTTTCAATTGAAACGCATCAGAAAACTTGCGGGTTTTTTGATGCACTTTTTGTCTTTGCGGAGTGCCCTTATCTGGAATGTTTTTAATGGTTCAAAAAATTTTTTTTAATTCCTTTCTAAAGATGAATTTAGGATGAACTGGCCAAAGGGGTTTAAGGGAAAACCTTTGGCCGGTTTTTATCCTATATTTTTCTTCTTTTGGCCCTTTTGGAGGATTTTAAGGTCTCGCTTTAAAACCTTTCCAGAATATTCAGGGGACTGAATTGTTTTTTCGTTTTATTAAAAATTTTAGGGGATACTGACTGTAAATTTTTACATTTTTTCCCGCGGAAAGAGCCCCCCAAACTAAAACGCAAATGGGGAAAAAAAATAATTTTGGGGCAAAAAAACCCAAAAAAACTGCAAAAAGGTTTTTGGACGATCAGGTTTGGGGGGGTTTTTAGCAACATAAAAAATGCTCATTAAAAAAGATGGAACAAAGAAAAACGATGAGGGTACAGGGAGAAAAGGGAAACCCTGAAGCAAAGCATGGGGCAAGGGGGGGAGTGAAAGGGGGAATCGCAAAGGGGTCATTGAAGGGAAATGGAAAAAAGATAAGAAGAAGAAGGATGCAGGAAAAAGCCCTCAAAGGAAAACAAAACATGAATCAAGAGAGGGGGGGTGGATCAAACCCAAAATGAACAATTAAGGAAAGGATGGAAAAAGATAGGAAGACGATGATGCAGCAAAATGCATCACTGAAGCGAAGCATGGAACAAGAGAGAGTGAGGTGGAATCAGCAAAATGAAATAGTAAAGCAAAGCCCTAGAAAAAGAAGAGACGGGTGGAAACACAAAGTTTAAACATTTTAAGGAAAAAGGGTGGAAAAAGAGGGGAAACAAATGATGATGCAACAAAATAATCATGCACGAAGCATGGGAGCAAGAGAAAAGGGGGATGGGGGAACAAACAAAAATGAAATCCTTTAAGGCAAGATTGGGGAAAAAGAATTTAAAAAGATGATGATGCAGCAAAATTTCCACACGAAGGAAAACTTTAAAAAAGAGAGAGTTTAAGGGGGAAACAGCAAGTGAGACCCCCGAAGGGGAAAAAAATTTTTAACCCAAGATAGGACAGATGATGATGCAGCAAAAAACAAATTTCTAAACAAAAGCTTAGAACAGGAGAAATTTGGGGGGAACGCAAAGTCAAACAGTGAAGAAACAGATAGGCAAGGAGACAAAAAGGCGAGGCCCGCAAAAAGAAGCGCTAAAAACAAAGCTTGGAACAAGAAAAGGGGTGAGGAATCAGCAAAATGAAGCAGCCAAGGGAAAAAAAGGCCAAGAGGAAAGGGGATTATGCAGCAAAATGAGTCATTTAGGGCAGGGAAACCCCAGGGTAAGGTATTGGTTTTGGTTTATGGGTTCCTTTTGTTAGCTGCCCTTAGACATTAGGGGGCGACATTTAAAGAATTTTTGCTCAGTTGGGCAATTTTATTTGTTCGATTTTGTAGTGTTGGAAAGCACTGAATTTTTTGAAAACCCGTTCTACTGCAATGTCATTAAATTTTGGGCCTTTCTAGCTCAAAAAAAACAACTCAGGCAAGGTTTAAAACCCCTTTTTAAACTTGTTTTTGCCTGTTCCAGCAGTAAAGCCCTAGGTTTTGGGCCTTTCCTTTCCCTTCATAAATGTGTTGGAAACATATGGGGTTTTGGGCAACAAAAGGCCCCAGAACGTCCCCACATCTTGGGGGCATTATAAAGTGTCCAAAGGGGGCCCCCGCCCAAAAAGCCCTTTAATTTTTTTGGGGTGCACCTCTTTTTACATCTAGAGAACGGGGGCCCTTTACCATTTTTAGGTGAAAAGGACAAAAGAAAATTTCGCGGCCCTGTACATGCGCCCTAGAAAGGGTTTTTTTGGTTTGGGGCCCCGCCTTTAAGGGTGCAAGTGAAAAAAAAATGTTCAAGGGCTAAAGTTACACAGAGGCTTTTTCTAAAAAAATATTGTATTTTTGTGGCATTTTCAGCAGTTTTTTGTGTTTTTTTTTTTTGCAGCAGATGTTACTTTGAAGTCAAAAGTGAAGTACATTCAAAGAGATTTTCTTTGCAGAAATTTGGTGGAGTCAATCAAACTTTTTTTTTTTTTTCTATGTATGGCATTTTTTTTCTGGTGTTATCCCCAATTGGCTTCTGTATATAGGACTTGAAAAAGGCCAGAAAAAAAACCCATCCAAAGCCCCTTGAGCTTGATCCTGAAAAGAAGTAGCTCATGTCTTACTCCTTGAGGAAGGCCGAGTCCTAATTTAGTCTATAGGGCCACACATTGTCTGCCAGACTCCTGATACCTGAAAAAGTTGTTTTCTTTACAGAGGGCGTTCACAAGAATAGGGGGATTATTAAACACTCTTTTCCAATATCAAAACACTAAATTCAACCGTCTGTGAGTATTGAAAGAACTATATTACAAATAAAGCAGATGGAACATAGAGCTATGACCCGAAAACTAATCAAATCAAAATTTTTTTTTTATAGTTTTTTTGTAAACTAAAAAAAGGGGAAAACATCCCCCGGGGGGAGAGCACCATAACAGTGTGGGGGAGTTTTGAATTGCCTTTTGCCCTCAACAAGCATCTGCTATCCAAGGCCTTATGGGAAAGGGCAAAGAAAGCTCAAGCACCCTCTATGGATGTAACAAATCCTCATTTGCTTTGGGACCCCTGAGTTTTTTTGAAAGCAAAAGGGATATTCAAGCCAAAAAATCCCCATACCCGTTTTTTAGGAGAGGGAAAAAGCAATTCAAAATTTCACCACCTTATGGTGCTCTCCCCAAATTTCCCCCTTTCTGAGCCACTCATTGCCTCCCACCCAGGCAGCCAGTGTCATTCCTCTGCACGATGGGGGCAAAACCAAAAAAACACTGTCTGCAGTTTGGGGTGTGCGGGCTTGGCAAATACCCCTTTTGCTTTCCAAGACTCAGTGGAAATAGCAAATTGAGGATTTGTAATATCCAATAGAGGGCGCTTGAGCTTCTCAGATCCTTTTCCATAATGTCTTGTGATTTGTAAACTAAAGCATTAATTGGATTCAAGTTTTTATCTTTGAGATTTTCAAAAACCCAATGTGGTCTGAGAATGGGCTAAAATATAAATAAAAAGGAAACAACAAAAAAACGCTATATATCTGTGGTCCAATCACTGGCCTCTACATGGACTTTTGAAAAACCCTTTATGTAGATCATGGGTTTTTGGCTGTTTTCCAAACTTAACACCGCCCGAGCCATGTTGCCTTCAGAGAAGACGACTTTTCGGTTGTACCAAGTTTTTAGTCTGGTTACATGAAAGGCTGGATATTACTATTTCCCTTGTCAAGAGGATGTGTACCTAAAACCCTGTTTTCAATAAGGGCTACTCCAGGATTTCTGTAGCACTACTTCAATAAAGGGAATGTGTCATCAAAAAATGACTTATTGTTTAACTCATGTTTTTATGTTAAACACATTTTTTATGAATTTTTGGTTGTTTTTTTATTTTCCATATCACTAATAATAGTCAGACACTTCCTGTTCTGTAGAGAGAGATTCTCAGTAGTCTGCTCATCATCAGCACAAGCAGGATCGAACTGAAAGGAGACACCAATGTGTATAGATCCACCAGTCACAACAGGAGATGTCACAGTTCCCTCTCTCCATTTCCTTGCACACTGACTTCTTCCCAGGTCATAGAGCATGCCCACAACACTCTGCTATAGAAGTCAATGGGACTGAGTCAGTCTTAAAAGGGTTGTCTCACTACCTCAATTCATCTTCCCTTAGTCCTGTTTTCTCGGTTTAATTTCTGAATTTAGGGGCGTGTTTACTAGCTTTACTTGCTTCTACTAATCTACAGCGATGAGCTGCTGAGGACACCAGGTCTGTAGCTATAGCAACCAGTGCTGGTAGCCTATCAGGAGAATTCAAACACGTCTGAAGCTATAGTGACCTGAGGAGCTGATGCAGCCAATACAAGAGGGGATATCTCAGAATAGGTAGGACACTGTTAATGAACACATAGGGCCACATGTATGAAAACTGTTTAGGTCTAAAACTCACTTTTTTGCCCATAGGTTACTATGGACAAAAAAAGTGAGTTTTAGACCTAAACAGTTTTCATACATGTGGCCCATAATGCAAAGTGACTTGTTTTTGCAAGATCTTTAACATAAAAAACAGCAATCCTTGTAGTGAGACAACCCCTTTAAGGCTCCTATGTGCATGAAGCTGCTGTAAAGTATCTCTCTGACCCAGAGGCGTAGCTAAAGACTCATGGGCCCGAGTGCAAAACTTCAGCTTGGGGCCCCCCACCCACCAGAAACCGTCTGTAGACCAATACTTTACAACAACAGATTCCCTACTTGACGTGACGGATGTCCGTGGTGCAGCGCGCTGCAGAAAATTATTTCTATTAAAAGATTATCCAATAGAAGAAAATTAATTTGAAATGGGGCCAAAAAACTAGTTAACAGCCAAAGTGTCTGTTCCCTCTTGCTCTTCCCCTGCAGTTTGAATCCGGAGCGTGCAGCGTGACGTCATCACGCCGCCCGCTCTGAGACGCCAGTTCCAGCATCTACTAGGCTTAGGACCTAGTACATCATTGTATTGCACTGCTGCCTTCAGTGGCTAAGAGGGCAGTATTAGGATATAGCAGTGTATACCAGCCGCTCTACCTGTGTGACTGATGCGACCCCTGTAGCTAGGTCACCACTGTACACACACAAATATATACACACACACAACCACATATATATATATATTTTTTTTTTATATATCTATATATATATGATAATATATATATATTATAAAATACACATATTTACACACACATATACAGCTGATATACACACAAAATACACACTAATAATACAGTGTATTAGCACACATAATTATATACACACAGATTATGTATACAAACAATTACGTGTAAAACACATATTATACACACATAACAGTGACACACGCTACACACACAAACTATAATATATACTACATACAGCGTCCATACAGCCCCCAGCCTTATATACACCCCCCAGCCTTATATAGAGCCCCCCAGCCTCATATAGAGCCCCCCAGCCTTACATACAGCCCCCAGCCTTATATACAGCCCCCAGCCTTACATACAGCCCCCCAGCCTTATATACACCTCCCAGCCTTATATACAGCCATACACCCCCCAGCCTTATATACACCCCCCAGCCTTATATACAGCCCCCCAGCCTCATACACCCCCCAGCCTTATATACAGCCCCCCAGCCTTATATACACCCCCAGCCTTATATACAGCCCCCAGCCTTATATACAGCCCCCAGCCTCATACACCCCCCAGCCTTATATACAGCCCCCAGCCTTATATACAGCCCCCAACCTCATACACCCCCCCAGCCTTATATACAGTCCCCCAGCCTCATATACACCCCCAGCCTTATATACACGCCCCCGCCTTATATACAGCCCCCAGCCTTACATGCAGCCCCCAGCCTTATATACACCCCCCCCCAGCCTTATATACACCCCTCCAGGCTTATATACAGCCCCCAGCCTCACCAGGTGGGGGCGCTGGGGCAGAGGCGGGGGCTTCAGTGGGGCCCCACCTTAACTCAGCATGTGAGGAGTGAGGGCTCTATACATCACTATAGCTACAGCAGCGGCGCCTCTCACCTCCTTTCAGTTCTGCTGCCGCTCCTGTGTTTGGTGTTGGCCCCCCCCCTCGGCCTGGGGGCTGGGCTTCTGTGACGCGTGCCTGCAGAGAGAGAGGAGGGGCCGATCTGACGGTGGTGAGAGGCGCCGCTGCAGCAGCTCTAGTGATGTTAAGAGCGTGGCCCCCCCCCCTTCCTTGCACTCGCGTAATCGCTAGTCAGCTGCTACTGTGCCCCTTGCGACGCTCAGCAGAGCCGCAGGGCCTGTGCAATAACTAGAGATCGCTCGTGGCCCCCCAATTGCGACCGCTGCGACCCCTATTGCTACGCCACTGCTCTGACTGCTGTTAAAGCAATGCAGGCAAGATGGTTGCCCCAACAATTATATATAGACAAGTGAACTGAGAAATCTACAATCATAAAATAATAACAGTTAAGAAGAAAAGAATATGGATCAGGGTCTTGATTTAATATGTAAAACAATAAAATTGGCGACAGGTTCCCTTTAAGTAACAGCTCTAATGTCATAGTTAAATATAATAAGTTGCACAAACACAAGTCTCTGTGCAGGTGGGGTCTTAATCATACAATTACAAGAGGAATTACAGAGGAACAATACTAATTCTAAGATGCTTCAGAATGTTTTTTTCAAATGGGGTCTACAAACAGGCCTGTCAGGAGAGCAGATAGATCCTCTAGTAAACCAGTGGGTCACAGATGCTTTCTTCTCCTATTGGAGTTATTCTCCAGTTTTTTACCCTTCATCAAGCCCAAGCCACTAGGATGACTTGCACTATTGACTGCTAAGATTACTGTGGTCCATCGCTTCTGCAACCCCCAACTTTTTTAGCACACATATAAACACAGACCCCACTTAATGAATTCAGACCTAAGTTATTCCAAGCCGGAGTCGTCTAAATTAATTTAAACCCCAGATCAGACCCTTGAATAAATTTAAAACCCAAACCAGGTTCTTCCTTATACTGGACGGCCTCAAGACCTAGGATGTCTGCACATGAATATTAAGGAACATAGGAGAGTAAGTACAGTGGTACCTTGAGACATGAGCAGTGTCAGACTGGGGTGCCTAGGGCCCACAGGTGAAGTTGACTATAGGGGCCCATCCGTTGAGTTTTTATGAGTCCGCCAGTGAAGTTTATTATAGAGGCTCACCTTACAGCTACTGTAAATGACTTGTAGATGCCTCCTATATGTTGCCTCTTGCTTTTTGCCACTTTTTCTATGCTTTGCCTCTTCTGAGAATGTATATGGAGTTACTAAACAACTTTTGGTCTACCATGCCCGGGGCCCACCGGGGGTCTCCCCTATTCCCCTGTGTGCCAGTCCAAGCCTGGATATGAGTTTAATTAGTTCTGTGACCTTACTCTTAACTCAACTTCCTCTTATGTCAAAGCAAATTTTTCCAAAGAAATGAATTGAAACTTCATTAATCTGTTCCACGTACGCAAAAACCACCACAATTTTTTTAACATGTTTAGGAACAAACATGTACAAAGTATAACTACACTGCATTCAGTGTAACAAAAGAGCATGTAAATAAATAAACTGGTTTAATTAAGTGTATTCACCTTGAAAGTCAGATGAAGACGATGCTGGAGATGGAGGTGGAGGAGATCGCAAAACTTAAATTCTCAGGTTTTTTTTCCCTTCACTTAGGCTGGGTTCACACAATGTTGCTGTAATGGCAGAACAGATTATTTGTTTAAAATTCACGAATGGCTATAGATCAGGAGCTTTTGAGCAGGAGCTGCTGCAATGAATGCCTGCTCTCTTTCACTCTTAACTCAAAATATTCGCTCTTAACTGAAATCCAAAAATGGACCAAGTGACTGCTCTTACCTCAAAACACTTTTAAGTCACAACACTCTTAATTCAAGGTACCATTATAATCTGTTATATACTGGAATAATCCAGTGATGGCAGATGAGCAGCATTTATTGTATGTGCAATAGGCTTTGACTGACATGGTGATGCTGCTCCCACCTGCTGGGAGACTTGTAGTTTTTCGGTGTACTGGTAACATGTGAAGGTCTCATGGTCACTTACAGAGTGCTAAGAGGATGCAGAGGACGAGGCTTCCAGCTACCATGATCTCATCATGTATGATAGTCACATTGATGCCATAGCACAGATGTGGGATGACTGTGAATAAATAGGGTTGGCAGGTAATGGTAGCCATAATGGAGACAGAGACTGTTGCAGCGGCTCACTATATCGATGGCACTTTCGGTAGCTATCATCCACATGGAAAATTTGGCTGCCCAAAAGTTACCTAAAGTTATTCACCGCTGATTCTTTGCTGTAGGTGTCTGCCCTACTATTATTTTACATCCGTTTTGATAAAACGTCACCATTTTGTCTTATTTCTTCTTTTCTCTTCATTTTAGGAGCAAGAAAGGAAAATGGAGGCAGGTTTTCAAAACCAAATCACAACCTTGAATGGTGAAATAGAAGAATTACGAAATAAGAAACATAAATTATCTTGTAAAGTAATGTAAACTCTTTGGGAAAAATAAACTGAAATTCCTTTGTAAAAGTTACTGTAAAATTCTGGTGATCTGGAATTCCTGAAAATTCATCACTACAGAAGAAAGATCCTGCACTGTCAGAAAATCAGCGGAGGTCTGACTGTTCCTGTATTGGACGACGGTGGGAAGTCCGGCATGGCCTATAGCTTGTCCTTACAGTCTGCTCTGAGGACTTTTGAAGGGAAAATTTAGCTGTAATAAACACATTGAAGTCCATCTAGATGGGATTGTAGCAAATCAACAACTACTGGACCTTTCCCAATGACTTGCCAAAATTTTCTGGCTACGGCCTTAAGAAAGAATCAAGAGGAGCAAATTTTAGCAAATTCAGAAATATATATTGTCATCTGATCTTACCTTCCTGTTGCTTTGGTGTCCTGGCTCATTATAATTTTACAGTAATAATTGTATTAACACATCCCACTACTGCTGTGTAAGACTAGATTCACATTTTATTAAGGCACTACCTTTAGTATATTATATGGGAATTGCCTCCAGCATATACACTACCGTTAAAAAGTTTGGGGTCACTTAGAAATTTCCTTATTTTTGAAAGAAAAGCAGTTATTTTTAATGAAGCTAACATTAAATGAATCAGAAATACGCTCTATACATTGTTAATGGGGTAAATGACTATTCTAGCTGCAAACCTCTGGTTGTTAATGCAATATCTACATAGGTGTATAGAGGCCCATTTCCAACAACCATCACTCCAGTGTTCTAATGGTGCATTGTGTTTGCTAACAGTGTAAGAAAGCTATGGGATATTTTGAACACCCTTGAAAACTCTTGTGCAAGTATGTTAGCACAGCTGAAAACAGTTTTGCTGATTAGAGAAGCTATAAAACTGACCTTCCTTTGAGCTAGTTGAGAATCTGGAGCATTACATTTTTTGGTTCGATTAAACTCGCAAAATGGCCAGAAAAAAGAGAACTTTCATGTGAAACTCGACTATTCTTGTTCTGAGAGATGAAGGCTATTCAATGCGAGAAATTGCCAAGACACTGAAGATTTCCTACAACGGCGTATACTACTCCCTTCAGAGGGGAGCACAAACAGGCTCTAACCAGAGTAGAAAGAGAAGTGGGAGGCCCCGCTGCACAACTGAGCGACAAGACAAGTACATTAGAGACTTTATTTTGAGAAATCGACGCCTCACAGGTCCTCAACTGGCAGCTTCATTAAATAGTACCCGCAAAACGCCAGTGTCAACGTCTACGGTGAAGAGGCGACTCCGGGATGCTGGCCTTCAGGGCAGAGGGGCAAAGAAAAAGCCCTATCTGAGACTGGCTAATAAAAGGAAAAGATTAATATGGGCTAAAGAACACAGACATTGGACAGAGGAACACTGGAAGAAAGTGTTAGGGAGACGAATCGAAGTTCGAGGTGTTTGGATCACACGGAAGAACATTTGTGAGACGCAGAACAACTGAAAAGATGCTGGAAGAGTGCCTGACGCCATCTGTCAAGCATGGTGGAGGTCATGTGATGGTCTGGGGTTGCTTTGGTGCTGGTGGAGGTCATGTGATGGTCTGGGGTTGCTTTGGTGCTGGTAAAGTGGGAGATTTGTACAAGGAAAAGGGGATTTTGAATAAGGAAGGCTATCACTCCATTCTGCAACGCCATGCCATACCCTGTGGGGGGCGCTTGATTGGAGCCAATTTCATCCTGCAACAGGACAATAACCCAAAGCACTCCTCCAAATTATGCAAGAACTCTTTAGGGAAGAAGCAGACAGCTGGTATTATATCTGTAATGGAGTGGCCAGTGCAGTCACCAGATCTCAACCCCATTGAGCTGTTGTGGGAGCAGCTTGACCGTATGGTTCGCAAAAAGTGCCCATCAAGCCAATCCAACTTGTGGGAGGGGCTTCTAGAAGCATGGGGTAAAATTTATCCAGAAGACCTCAGCAAATTAACAGCTAGAACGCCAAAGGTCTGCAATGCTGGAATTGCTGCAAAGGGAGCGACGAAAGCAAAGTTTGAAGTAGAAAATTATTATTTCAAATAAAAATCATTATTTCTAACCTTGTCAATGTCTGGACGAGATTTCTATTCATTTTGCAACTCATTTGATAAATAAAAGTATCAGGGAAAGCACAAAATTGTCTGGGTGACCCCAAACTTTTGAACAGTAGTGTATGTCTGACGTGCCTGTAGCCTTTCAAGTGTGGACACTTGGCATACGTATTTATTTAGGGCATACTCTTTGACTATGTGTACCAAACCCAATGTGAACCTAGCCCAAGAGTATACATGATTACATAAAGAAATACTATATAGAGACACGAGATTTTGAGCCCATAGAGACAAATATTGATGTATTTGGATTTTCTGTATCACCAAATAAAATATTTTACCGAATAACATTTCCGGTGCACTAATATTGTAAATCACATAAAAGTAACAAATATAAGCGTTGCACGATGCTGCAAGCAAATCTAGTAATTGCAGAAGGATTAAATATGGCAAACTAAAGAATATATATTTTATATAAAAACACATTGAACAAAAGAGAAAAAAAAAACGAAACAAATCACAATGAACGATGCAGAGATACAATGGTATAATATACCAGGAAGGAAATGAGAACTGTGAGAGTGGGGGATCGTGTTCTTGTGGCCCTCGGTGGGGTTGTACGCATCGGCAAGAAATGTATACTGTTCAGCATAACATTTTTAAATATTGTGACCAGTGTTGGGCAGGAGTGCCTGGGGTCCACCAGTGGAGTTGATTCTGGGCCCCACCAGCGGAGTTGATTATCGCGACCCACCAGTGGAGTTGAATCTTTGGGCCCACCAGTGGAGTTGAATCTTTGGGCCCACCAGCGGAGTTGATTATCGCGACCCACCAGTGGAGATGATTCTTGGGGCCCACCAGTGGAATTGATTCTCGGGCCCATCATGAATTGATTCATGGGGCCCATGGAGTTGATTCTGGCCCCACAGTGGAGTTGATTCTTGGGGCCCACCAGTGGAGTTGATTCTGGGCCCCACCAGCGGAGTTGATTATCGCGACCCACCGGTGGAGTTGATTCTGGGCCCACCAGCGGAGTTGATTCTTGGTGCACCACCAGTGGAGTTGATTCCGGGGCCCACTAGTGGTGTTGACTATCGGGACCCACCAGTGGAGATGATTCTTGGGGTCTACCAGTGGAATTATTCTTAGGGTCCACCAGTGGAGATGATTCTTGGGGTTCACTAGTGGAATTATTCTTAGGGTCCACCAGTGGAGATGATTCTTGGGGTCCACCAGTGGAATTATTCTTTTGGCCCACCCTACAGCTACTACACCTAGAATTCATAGTGTGCCATAACTAGTGTTGGACTAAAGTTCCATGTGGCTGTCAGTGGAAATTACTTTGAGGACCCAGTCTCTATCTGTATGGGACATGGGCCACTTTTAAAAGGATTTTGCCACAAAGTAAAATTGATGTGGGAATCTTGCAAATGTAATAATAAACATTTTCACCATTTTTGTTTTAGCTGCTCCTTTAGTGATACATAGTGTGCAGCTTGTCTCTAGGGCAGGGGTCTGCAACGTCGGCTCTCCAGTTGCCGGGAACTACAACTCCCATCATGCATTTATATAATCTATATCAGTGGGCATGATGGGAGATGTAGTTTCCCAACAGCTGGAGAGCTGACGTTGCACACCCCTGCTCTAGGGGATCCAACCAGTGACGAGAGCTCCCCAGTCATCATGCTCAGACATCATCTTTCCTCTCAGGCAGCTACTTTCAGTCTATTCCCTGCCTAGTAATCATACACACTCACTGCTGAGCAAGTGTTCAACCCCAGGTGCTATCATTCTACTCCTGTCCTCTTTAATAATTAGTCAAACAGTGCAAATAAATAAAAATAAACAGAAAAAGGAAATCTCAATCAGGTATGTGCATTGAGACAAAACAATCCACATGTTTAGCTCTTGCAGGGATCTGAACCTAGAACCTGTATAGTGAAAGACAGAAGTGGTAACCACTCAGCTACATTGTAGCTACTCACAGCTCTTTACATAAACAGACCTTTGTTTGAATCCACAAGCATAAGAAGAGGAGTCAGCGCACTCACCAACTTGATAAACGAGTTTCTTTATTCCAAACACAGCATAACAGACAGACGGGATGGATGGCCGCACGCCAACACACCTACGATCGTTTCGCGCTTGAACGCACTTTCTCAAGGTGTACGCGCGAAATGATCGTAGGTGTGTTGGCGTGCGGCCATCCATCCCGTCTGTCTGTTATGCCGTGTTTGGAATAAAGAAACCGTTTATCAAGTTGGTGAGTGCCGCTGACTCCTCTTCTTATAGCTTGTGGATTTAAGCTGTTTCTTAGAAAGCTGAGCACTGCCAGAAGACTTACAGTGTAGGGTTCCACTGTGTAGCTATATAAGTGCAGCCAGCTTGCATTAACCCATTGGTGCCCTCCCCTTACCTCTCCTAGTGCATTGAACCCTTTGTTTGACTAGAGTGAGCACACTGTGGGAAAAGGCATGGTGATGTCAAGCCTGCTGGGTCACATGATATGCAGTTCAAACAAATCACACATGCCCACTTTTGAGCACACTGAAAGCTGAAGCTGGACAAAGCAGGTATTAAATGACTTTGTGACAAAACACTTTTGAGTAATCATTGCACATAGAGAAATAATAGGAAATGTAATCAGCTCCAAATAATGTCTGCTGCTAGACCTTTGGGGTCCTTAAATATTAGGAGTACATTAATGTGACAAAGCTTGGGCCCATCGAAGCATCTGCTGGTAATCTGGTGGGCCAGTCCAACTCTGCCCATAGCAAATGGAGATGGGCCTCATTACCTAATGAAACTGAAACAGCAGCAATAATTAGAGATATAAAATATACTGCATATATCAAAGAACCCACATTGTACTGCTAGAGAGCAAAAGCCATCAACTTAATACTTCCTACAAAAAGGTACAGTGTTCTTATACTGGAGTGGACCTCTGGGGGCTGCTGCGAATATACTTACTTGTTTTTGTTCAGATTTTTAAATTTTATATTTTTACTACATTAAATTTATAATTTATTTTTGCCGTTCTCACCCTTTATTCTACATACAGCAAGAGCCGGCACAGCACAGGTCTTGCTGGGACCTGTGGTTCACCAAGCAGGATCAGTCCCATAGTTTCTAGTCACTGACATGATATTCTAATGACTTCTCTTATTTCCAGCCTATCTATAGCCTTTACACATGTTTGGGGCATTACTAATGCGCCTAAGTTCCGTAATGCGCCAAACACAGAGACGAGGGGCGGGGAACTTTAGACTCTATTTATGAACGCACAAAAACCACTTTCATACATTCAGGCGCATTACACACTGAGAAATAGATGAGAAAATGCACTTCGATGCTCCTAGTTCCATACGTGTCTCCTTAAGTCTCATCACAAATGTTGGAGGTTTAACTTTGTTTTTGTAGTTGTTTGTTTGATTTTTTTCATTCTTACTTTTCTTTCTTCTTTTTTAGGTTTTGTTTCTGTACAATAACAAGATACAAATATAATGGAAACAGGTGCAAATAATATAAGAAAATGAAAATAAACATTAATGAAAGTAAAGGAGGTAGTGAAAGCTTCATTCCATCGCTCCCATACCTTGGGGAATAGACGGCTCTGCTCCTAAAGTTTCTTTAATTGTGACATTGTCTCCCCCATCTGGTCAATACACTACTATGCATGGTAGATCCCATGACCGAGACACGTGGTTCCTTAATCTGGCCTCAGTGCCTCAACTGAAGAGTTACTATACAGTATAAAATCAAAATATAACACAACACGATGGGCAAAAGCTACATGTCAGCAGAAAAAAAATGAATTCTTACAATCAAGTGCTAAAAAATCTGTGAAAAACCTGTAGCATCAAAATGTTCACTACACCCCTTTATAAACTCCTTAAGGGGGTGTTATTTCTAAAATTGGTTCAGTCCTTTGTGGTTTCCATTCTTCTGCTACCATGGGGGCTTTGTAAATGCAAAAAAAAAAAAATTCCGACAAAATGTACATTTCATAAACCAGAAGTTTTCAAGATCTCTGCTGTCTGTCATTCAATAGGACTCTCCATGATTTATCTCCAGAGAATGAAAAATCTGCCCATGACATATGATGGACACACAACTGCAGGGCTGTTTGTAAAAAGTACGTGTCCATCACATGACCCCTGAAGATGGACACTGATTCAGCCAAATATCATGGACATTTTGCTTATACAATTCCAGTGTTAGTGAGGAGCATGCAGTGATTGGCGGTCTATAGCGCCTCTCTACAGTACAGTCGGTACTACATGTCCTGTACTGCTCTTACATGTATTAGTGAGGGCATGCAGGGGATTGGGGTCTATACGCTCTCTACAATACAGTGCGGTACTACTTTGTCCTGTACTGCTCTTACATGTATTAGTGAGGTGCATGCAGTGATTGGCGTCTATAGCCCTCTCTACAGTACAGTGGGTATACATGTCCTGAAACTGCTCTACATGTATTAGTGAGGGCATGCAGTGATTGGTGGTCTATATCGCCCTCTCTAAAATACAGTGGGTAGACATTCCATATGTGTTACATGTATTGGGTGTTTGATGCATGCATGTGGATTAGCAGTACTATAGGGGGCTTCTTACAGTACATGCGGTACTATATGCCTGAAACTGCTCTTAACATGTATTATTGAGGCGCATGTAGTGGTTGGTGGTCTAGAGCACTTCTCTACAGTACAGTGCTGAACTACATGTCCTGTACTGCTATTACATGTATTAGTGAAATGCAGGCAGTGATTAGTGGTCTAGTAGTGCCTCTCTATAGTACAGTGCGGTACTACATTTCCTGTACTGCTCTTACATGTATTAGTGAGGTGCATGCAGTGTTTGGTGGTCTATAGCGCCTCTTAAAATACAGTGCGGTACTACATGTCTGTACTGCTCTTACATGTATTAGTGAGGAGCATGCAGTGACTGGTGGTCTATAGCATCTCTCTACAATACAGTGCGGTACTACATGTCCTGTACTGCTCTTACATGGGCCAGGATGAGCATCTCCTTTGGGCACCAGGTGAGGGCCCCATTTTCTTTTATCCGGTACATTGTGTATAAAGTACAAGACCCAGAAAAGTTTCTGTCCTCATCAAGGATTGGGATGTTCCCCGTCTGGATCCAAAATCTCCTGGAACCGGGAGAGAAAAGTCTGGAAAGTATGTTACACAGTAAGGGCCACATGTATGAAAACTGTTTAGGTCTAAAACTAGGTCTAACATAGGTTGCTATGGGCAAGAAAGTGAGTTTTAGACCTATGTAGTTTTCATACATGTGGTTCTAAATGTTCATGTGTTGTCTCTGGAACAGCAGCTCAGCCCCAAGAAAACTGAGACAAGTGTGGTGCTATTCGAAGAAAGCAGCCATGTTTTACAAATCCCTTTAAAGTAAATATCCACGTTTTGACACCATCTTATTCCTAATTCCAAAAGATACCATCCTCACTGCCTGCATCCACCACTAGGGGAGCAGAGGAGCTCAATAATAATATGTACGCGGTACCCTCCTGAGCTCCCCCTAGGGGTGACTGCAGGCACTCAGAGTTTAATGAGTTAATTCTATGTCTATGCAGGGGACTTGGAGCTATGTATCAGAAGCATGGGTCTGCTATAAACATATATTTATCAATAATCAGCAAAGAATGTTGGATATAGAAACAACTTGATGATCAGGGACGAATTTTTACTTTACCCCTTTTTAGTTTATGGTGCAGAATCTGCATAATGAAAGTGAAAATAGAAAAGAGAGGGATTTACTGGAAATGACTGAAAGGATTTCAGAGAAACAGCACTGACCAGAAATAGACGCCGAGGATCTCTCAGACTAAAGCCGTCCTTTGTTCAACAATGTGAAAAATTCGCTCATACAGTCTGCAGTCAGGGATTGTCCATAAGTGTAGAACAACAAGAATAAGCGTGACCGGAAAACCACTCGATTACATGAGCTCAGGTCTCTCCCCTAAATCCCTTGGGCCTCCGGCCTGAAAAGGTCTCAGTATAGCAGCTACATTTTTTAGTCCTTGTCTCGTTTTCAACAGTCATGATCTTTTCAATGACACATTTGTATGAGGACTTGTTTTATGTGGGAAATGGTCTGGTCTGTTTTATAGGGTGGGGGGGATGGTTTGAGTCTCCATATAAATTACGGTGGAATTTAAAAGAAAAAAAAGTTTTTATGAACTTGTTTTTTTAAATAATATTTTACATCTTTCACATTTTGCACTAAGAACATGGATCGACAGATTATTACTGTTGTGTGGATACCTTATATGTGTAGGTGTTTTGGTTTTTTTTATGCAATGTATCCACAATAATTTAACTAAATATTTTTTATTTTATTTTTTTATTATCTTTTTTTCTTCGCTTTTTTTTGTCTTTTACTTTCTTTTTTTAAACCCATCAATGGATAACTATTTAAAACTTTTGTACACTTAGTAATGTACACTTAGCATACTCCTGTATACTCCTGTATGCTAATACATTACAATCTGTGTCAGTATGACATAGGCTGTAGTCAGGACAACACACAGTGTGCCCTGATAGCAGGCTTACTATACTATACTATACTGACAGCACTGGCGCTACTCTAGAATTCCAGGGCTGACTACATGGACAATTCCCAGACTCCATCGGGGACTGGGAATCCTGGTGACTAGTGTTGAGCGATTATAATCGACAAAGTTGAAATCGGCACGGTTTTTATGTTGATCGAAATTTTATGATCACGCGATAATTTAGGTGAGAATCTGCGCATAATCTATTACTATCGCGCCATTTTCGGCGCTTCCTGTCATTTTGGTGGCCAGCAAACAGCTTAAAATAGAGCAGGGGGAGATGTGTGTGCGACGTCATGACTGGGATTGTATGGTTGGGTTGGCTGGGAAAAAACACATGACCCCGTTTTACATAGAACAGCCCTCCTGTTCAGCATCAGTGTTCTCAGGTCTCATAGGACAGGACGTTGTTAGCTTTCTCCTCAATAAGCTCAGCGACACAGTTCTCTTTTTTCACACAGACAACTATGCTTTTAGCTGGAACATTAGAACATAGGTAGATTAGAGAAATTTCAGTTTTTTAGTTAGTTAGGGTGAGACTTTGAAAGAAGCATCTAGCGCTGTAAGCCGCGGGGTGGGGGTGGGGGGGGAACACAGACAGGCAGACAGGCAGGCTTTTGAAAGGAGAGGTTATTGTGAGTCCAGACTGCTTTGAACTGCATTGAAATGGCTTTTTATCACCAATTTTTTTGGGGAAATAGTACCTTGTATTTTGTGCAGCCTGTTACTTATATTAGGATACAGAACTTTTCTAGTAACTGCAGGTGTATTTGATAGGTGCAAAACCCCCCTTTATTATCCGTACACAATTTAATTAGGTTTTTTTTTTTCACCCTTTTTTTGGCCCGCCCTGGCAATTTTTGTGTGAAATGAAAACCCCAAATTTGTAAAAATTTAAAAATTTTTTACCTACAGAAAATTTGCCCCACGTAATTGCTGTTGTATTTCATAAAGGGGCAAAAAACCACCTATTATTATCATACACAATTTAATTACGTGTTTTTCACTTTTGGGGCAGCCCAGTTTTTGTTCAAAGACCCACTTTGTACTTACAAAAGGATCAGAACTTTTCTAGTCACCCAGGTGTATTTCATAGGTGCAAAAAACCCCCTTTTTATATCCGTACCAATTTAAATAGGTTTTTTTTCACTTTGGCGCAGGCCATTTTTGTTGAAAGACCACTTGTACTTATATTACCATACAGAAATTTGCTAGTAATTGCTGTTGTAAATTTTATAGGTGCAAAAAAAACCACCTATTATTTTCAGTACACAATTTAATTACGTGTTTTTTCACTTTGGCGCAGCCCAGTTTTTCAAAGACCCACTTTGTACTTAAATCGATACAGAACTTTCTAGTCCCCAGGTGTATTTCATAGGTGCAAAAACCACCTTTTTTTTATCCGTACACAATTTAAAATAGGGTTTTTTCACTTTGGGGCAGGCCATTTTTGTTGAAAGTCCCCTTTGACTTATATTACCATACAGAAATTTGCTAATAATTGCTGTTGTATTTCATAGGTGCAAAACACCTTTTTATTATCCGTAACATTTCAAGTGTTTTTTTACTTTGGTGCGGCCCAGTTTTGTTCATAGAGCCACCTTGTACTTAAATTTGAATACAGAAATTTTGTAGTTACTGTTGGTGTATTTCATTGGTGCAAAAACCACCGTTTGTTATCTGTATAACTTTTAAATAGCTGCACTAGTTTTTTCAAATAGCCACGTTGTACGACAATTCTGATAGAAAAATTTTCTACCAACTGTTCTAGTTTGTCATTGCTGCAAAAAAAACGCAATTTCTCATCCCTGTAACTTCTGAATAGTTTTATTGCGCTCGTTGAAACTCATTTTTGGGTAGATAGCGCACTTGTATGATAGTTTGGGTTTAAAATACCATTTTTGAGTAAACCCCCAGCACCACCAGAGACCCATCCTACCCATTCTCCTTCCACCCGTTTGACGACCGCCACGCCCTACAGCGCCAGTTAGCATCCAGCCTTCTGTCTTCCAGGGTTTTGGGGGCCGAAGAAACACCCTTTAACCCAAACCATCCCAAAGCCAACAAACCTGGGAATGTCTGCATTGCCAGGCTTTTGGGCCTTGGAAATGTTGACTTTTCCGTCTGGTGGACACAGATGGGGTCCGCCACGTCGGCCCTTGCCTGCCCCCAATACCAGATGCCGAGCAGACATTTCTTTGCCAGAAAAGCCGTCCCTGCCCTGGCCAGCCACGTGTCATCTAAAATTTCAAGCGCGTTGTCTGCATCTGTGTCTGGAAAAGTCCATCTGACCACCGACACATGGACTAGTAAGCACGGCCAAGGCCGCTATATCTCTGTGACAGCTCACTGGGTGAGCTGGGTGGATGTCTCTGCTGGTGACGGTGGCTCACAGGTCGGGGGCACGCTCTTCAAAACCAGCAGGATAGTGCAGGGCTCTTTCCTCCAAGGTCCTCTGGTGGCATCACGTTCCCAGAGAAACCAGGCCGTGTTGAAATTAATCTGTCTTGGAGACCGTCCACACACAGGTCAGGAGCTGTGGACGGCTCTCCGCAACACGACCGAGCACTGGGGTGGGTGACAAAAACCTTGTGCCAGCAAGGTGGAGTGTGATAACGGTCTAATCTGCTGGCCGCCCTTAAGATCGGTAGGCTGGAGTACATCCCTTGCCTGGCACATCTCATGAACCTTGTGGTCCAGAAATTTCTAAAAAGCTACCCGGGTCTGGACTGCCTGCTGAAGAAGGCTCGAGGTCTGAGTTCGCACCTCCGCCGTTCGCCAAAACCTGCTTCGTCCCCCCTGGCTGCGTTGCAGCGTCAGCTCGGCCTCCGTCAACCGTTCATTGTTGACGTGGCAACATGCTGGAATTCCACCCTCCACATGCTCCAGCGATAGTGGCAGCAGCGCAATACCATTACGCAGTACGAAGTGACACATTGGCTGACAAGCAGCGGTACGGACCTCAGGGTGTTGAGCCACCGAGAGGGGAGGCAGGTGAAAGAGCTCTGCACCATCCTTGCCAGTTTTGAAGAAGCCACCAAAATGGTCAGTGTGGACAATGCCCTTGTCAGCATGAGCATTGTGGTGATCTTAGTTCTGGAACGATCGTTGGACACTCTGAAACATCAGGTCCCACCAGCGACGGAGGAGGAGACGGACACAGATGCGGACACGGAGCCTTTCTCTCGTCGAATCCACAAGGCCCGACAGTTTCACAATTTGATCGGTCTTCATTAGGCAGTGGTTCGGGGTCCAGGGCTAGTGCAAGGTGGCGCATCAGCTCTCAGGGTGCATCATCTGAGGCAAGTCAGGGCTGTGTTGAAGCTGTGCCGGAGGAAGCGGAGGAGGAGGATGAGGAGGAGGTATTCCTGGACACCGACGTTACCGACGTCCCTGCCTTGGATAGTGGTTGGCGCGAATTTGAGGCGTAGGAGGAAGATGAGGAAAATCAGTTTGCTAGTGCCCCTCAACCTTGGGAAATCAAGGCTCCATCTCTCACATGAGTGCTTGGATGCTCCATTTCCTCCAACATGATCCTCACATTAAGGCCATCAAAATGGACAACAGTTACTGGTGGCCACCCTCCTGGATCCCCGGTACAAAACAAAAATCAGCACTTTCCTTTCACCCACCCAAATAGAGAGTAAAATGCAGGAAATAGAGACCTTGCTGATTGATCAACTGGAGACATCTGTTGCGTCTGCTTCACGTTATTCAAATGTCATGGTGGAACAACGTCAGCAACGTCATAGCAGTAGAGTGCCAAGTAGCCGTAGCGGCAGCAGCAGCAGGCAAGGTGGCAGAAGCCTAATGGGTGACCTCTGGCAATCTTTGTTTACCACCTCACCGACGCATGCAATGCAGGGCACACATCCAACACACAGAGATCAGCTTAAGATCATGGTGCACGACTATTTGCCTCTCACCACCGATGTTTGTGCCGGTGTTCCGGACCCAATAGACTTCTGGGTATCCAACATGGACGAATGGCCCGAGCTGGCTCGTCACGCCATAGAGGTGTTGTCCTGCCCAGCAGCCAGCGTCATATCTGAGCGGACCTTCAGCACAGCTGGAGGAGTCATTACAGACAAACGTATCCGGCTTTCCACAGATAATGTGGATCATTTGACTTTCATCAAGATGAATCAGGCATGGATCTCTGATGATGTTGTGGCCCCAATTGCCGAAGTCACGATTAGTTGCCGGTCTACTTCACACTCCTCTTCAAACAGAAATGGGCCCCCTTGAAAAATGTTTTTTTAAAATGATCATTTCTCACTGCAATTTTTATTCTCAGTTCCCAAAAGATCATTTTGCTGGTTTTGCGGTGTGGAGACTGTAAAAGACACCAAGGTTTCATGACAACACCGTATTCCATTTACTCACTTTGGGCGACATGTATGAATTCGAATGCGTACTTTTTTTTTTACTTGGCGCCGACACTCCAGTTCTAAATAGATATAGAAGAGTGTAGAATACGACAGTATGAAGATTTTTGGCGCATTACATAGGGCTTAGTGCGCCAAGTTTGGTGCATTACACTATATGCCCATACAAAGTTTGCCGCATTAAATTCTATGTAATGCGTCAAAATCTGTCGTATTCTACACTCTCAGAATCTCATAATCCGAGCATTTAAACATTAAGAGTGCGACATGTATGAATTTTGAATGCGTACTTTTTTTTTTACTTTCGCCGACACCCCAGTTCCCAGATTAGATTTTAGAAGAGTGTAGAAAAACGACAGATTTTTGGCGCATTACATAGAGCTTAATGTGCCAAACTTTGTATGGGCATAGAGTGTAATGCGCCAAACTTGGCGCACTAAGCTCTATGTAATGCGCCAAAAATCTTCATACTGTCGTATTCTACACTCTTCTATATCTATTTAGAACTGGAGTGTCGGCGCCAAGTAAAAAAAAAGTACGCATTCGAATTCATACATGTCGCCCTTTATCTTTAGAATTTTTCGCATTGTCAATGGTTTTGGGGTCATGTTGCTGTGAGATACAGCTATAATTATGGTCCTTTGGAACAGAAATGTGGCTTCTAAGTGGCATTTCTCCCTCACAATTTTTAACAGTGGCTGAGAAGTCATTTTTATAATTTTTTGGGGTCATGGTGCTGTGAGATACAGCTATAATCATGGTCCTTTGGAACAGAAATGTGGCTTCTAAGTGGCATTTCTCCCTCACAATTTTTAACAGTGGCTGAGAAGTCATTTTATAATTTTTTGGGTCATGCTGCTTTGAAATGCAGCAATACTACAGGTCCTATTATAAAAAAAATGTGGTTTCTAACAGACATTTGTTCTTCACAATTGTCAAGAGTGGCTCAAGGGTCATGTTTTGAATTTTTGGGGGCATTTTGCTGTGAAATGCAGCTATACTACAGGTCCTATTCTAAAAAATGTTGTTTCTATCACACATTTCTTCTCCACAATTGTCAAGAGTGGCTAAAGGTTCATGTTTTGAATTTTTGGGGGCATTTTGCTGTTAAATGCAGCTATACTGCAGGTCCTATTCAAAAAAATGTTGTTTCTAACAGATATTTGTTCTTCACAATTGTCAAAAGTGGCTCAAGGGTCATGTTTTGAATTTTTGGGGGCATTTTGCTGTGAAATGCAGCTATACTACAGGTCCTATTCTAAAAAATGTGGTTTCTAACAGACATTTGTTCTTCACAATTGTCAAAAGTGGCTCAAGGGTCATGTTTTGAATTTTTGGGGG
Organism: Phyllomedusa bahiana; assembly: GCA_025379985.1. Taxonomy (NCBI): domain Eukaryota; kingdom Metazoa; phylum Chordata; class Amphibia; order Anura; family Hylidae; genus Phyllomedusa; species Phyllomedusa bahiana. The sequence goes on along the minus strand of JAODAL010005753.1, from coordinate 114,780 downwards.
CATGTTGCTGTGAAATGCAGCTATACTACAGGTCCTATTGTAAAAAATGTGGTTTCTAACAGACATTTGTTCTTCACAATTGTCAAGAATGGCTCAAGGATGATGGTGCTGTCAAAAACAGGAATACTGTCCATTAACAGGACACTGTTAATGGACACATATTTCAAAATGACTTGTTTTTGCAAGATCTTTAAAATAGCTAGCAATCCCTGTAGTGAGACAACCCATTTAATACAATTAAAAAAAAGAGAAACAAAGATGTGGTGGGATTCCATCCTATTTTAAAAATGTGTTTTCTAGAATTAAACTACTAAAAAACTGTCATGCACAAAATAGCTGATACAAATATTCCTCTGAATTGTACAAGGGAGGTACAGGAAGACTTGAACAGATGTAGGTTACCCAGGACAGATATAGTCAATGTCCAGTTCAACTAAAATGGTGGTTCAAATACTCTTTTTTCCGGCACTTTTTAATCTGTGGGTCAGTCAGGTTTAATGGTCATACTGCGGTCCTGGATTGGTATAGTCAATGTCCAGTTCAACTAAAATGGTGGTTGAAAGACTCCTTTTTCTGGCACTTTTAAATCTGGGGGTCATGCAGGTTTGGGGCTCATGCTGTGGTACAAGACAGGGATAGTGAATGGTCTGTGAGTTTTTTTCTGTGGCTTTTATAACCTAAGTGTGTTGCCTAAGATGTAGCATGTATCCAGTTTACTGATGTGTATGTTAATTCCAGCTTCTCCAGCCCTGTTTGGGTGTAAGAATGAAGGTGTTGTTCCTCTCCCATAGACTTTAATGGTCATTGGCGATAATCTATTATCGACTATCGGAAATCGGCTTGATAATTGACGATATCGACTATCGACCCGACGACGAAAGTCGACATAATCGCTCATCACTACTGGTGACCCAATGGAGTAGGGGAATCCTCTTTGATTATGCCGCAGTCATGGACCTCGTGGCAACCAAAGGGCTGGATGGCGGGGAACGGAGGCTTCCATTCTCTAGGGATTGAGTTAACTACAGCTTAATTCCTTGCACAGCTGTGGGGCTGGGACGTCTTTTGGAGTAACTGCCAACAGAAACATAGGCCGCCCACCGTCAAAAGACAGTGGGCGGTCGTTAAGGGAAAAAAGGTATTCTCCATTTTGAATCAAAAGTTTATAGTAACTTGCAGGTGACCCATAATGTAAAATAAGCTTATATTTACCTTCTCCTGGTCCTCAGGTCCAGAACCGCGTCTCTTCATTCTTCTTGATTTCTTTCTTCTATTTCCAAATGGGGACATAACCATTGCAGATGTAGAGGGTGATGCAGTAGATTTGGCAGTCCAGATACAAGTTTGCTGAACTCCATATCTCTTCGACTTGTTTTGTTTGACAGTTACAATGTGTACAAGGTGTACAAACTTGGGTGTACTCAAGATAACGCACAATTCTTAAAGGGGTTGTCTGGTAAACCAAAGCAAAAAAAAAATCTCAAATGTCTTGCCTAAGCTTAATTCATTTTTTCTGTGATGTTTTCTATGCAAATGGTACATTCCTTGTAGCCTCCCTTCTTTAAAGCTGAGCAGCAGCATTTCATGTGTTTCCCTTTGCTCTGTAAAACTATATCCTATAATCCTAGAATAGTGAAAGTGAAAATAGGGAAAGTGAAAATAGAAAAGAGAGGGATTTACTGGATTTACTTGATTTCCAAGAAACAGCACTGACCTGAAATAGACACCGAGGATCTCTCAGACTAAAGCCATCCGTTGTTCAACAATGTGAAAAGTTTACGCAGACAGTCTACAGCCAGGGAGCGTCTATAAGTGTAGAACCGCAAGAATAACAGTGACAGGAAGCCCACTTGTTTAGGCGAGCTCAGGTCTCTCCTTTTAATCCCTCGAGCCCCCGGCCTGAAAAGGTCTTAATGAAGCAGTTAAATTTTTTAGTCTTTGCCTCCCTGCTTTCAACAGTCAAAACCTACTGACACAGTTGTATGAGGACTTGTTTTATGTCGAAAAAGTTGTATTTTAGGGGGGTATTTTTGAGTTTCCATATAAATTGCTGTGGTTTAAAAGAAAATAAAAAATTTATGAATTTGTTTTTTAAATTATTTTTTACACCATTCACATTTCACACTAAAAACATGGATAGACAGGTTATTACGGCTGTGTGGAGACCTTATAAGTGTAGGTGGTTGTTTTTTTTTATGCAGTGTATCCACAATAATTTAACTAAATATTTTTTATTTTATTATCTTTTTATTTATTTTTTCTACGCTTTTTTATGTCTTTTACTTTCTTTTTTTAACCCCATCAATGGATAACTATTTAACACTTTTGTACACTTAGTAATGCACACATTTGTACACTTAACATACTCCTGTATACTCCTGTATGCTAATACATTACACTATGTGTCAGTATGACATAGGCTGCAGTCAGGACAACACACAGTGTGCCCTGATAGCAGGTTTACTATACAGACAGCTCTGGGCTACTCTAGAATCCTAGGGATGACTACATAGACATTTTCCATACTCCATTGGACACTGGGAATGCCGGTGACCCAATGTAGCAGGGGAATCCTTTTTGATTATGATGCAGTCATATACCTCGTGACAATCAAAGGGTTGGATGGCGGGGAATGGAGGCTTCCTCCAGTCTCTGCCATTCACAGAGACTGCTCTAGGGATTGAGCTGTTAACTACAGCTTAATTCCTAGCACAGTTGCGGGGATAAGACGTCTTTTGGAGTCACTGCCAACAGAAACACGATCCGTCAAAAGACGTAATATATCAGCCACACTTACAGAGGAAATCAGAAAATGAGGTATTTTCTTGATATTACGCGGGTGGACAATATATATATATATATATATATATATGTATATATATATATATATATATATATAATATATATATAATATATATACATAAATATATATATATACATATAAAAAAATAAAATGTTATTAAAGAAACAAAAAAAAAACCATAACAGCTCAAATGGCAACTTTTAGCCCTGACACTCAACTACTCTAAAACTATATATCACTTTTATGTCAGAAAAAGTGACAAAATTTTAAAAAAATATATTAACGTTACAATTACAGTTAAAATAATAAATTGTAAAATTAACAAAATATATAATTTAGTTATTAGTAAAAGTGGGAAATGAGAGTAGACATAGAGTCTGAAGCGGGTGGCTCGCAGCTGTGGATGAAGTGGGGTCGACATCATCATCAGTCTGTATGCAATTACCTCCCAAGAGTCCACTGGGGTTGGACAACAAAGTCTTCCAGCAGCAGTTCACTCACTAGTGTTGGACTGGGGCTCACCAGTGTAGTTCATTCTTGTAGAGCACCAGTGGAGTTAATTCTTTGACCCACTAGTGGAGTTGATTTTTTTGGGCCACCAGTGGAGATGATTCTTGGGTCCACCAGTGGAGTTGATTCTTGGGGCCCACCATTTGAGTTGAGTGGTTGGGCCAACCAGTGAAATTGAGGCTTGGGGCTCACCTTAGGTGGGGATTCTTTGGGCCCTTTCAAGGATTTGATTCTCGGGGCCCAGCAGGGAAGTTGATTAATGGACCCACCACTAAAGTTGACTCTTGGGGCTCAGCAGTGGAGTTGATTCTACCAGTGGGATGTATTCTATCAGTGGAATGGATTCTTTGGAGCCCCTTCACTGGAGTTAATTTTTGGGGCCCACCAGTGGAGTTGATTCTTGGGGCCCACCTTAAAGTTGATTCTTGAGGCCCACCATTGAAGCTTATTCTTAGGGCCAACCAGCAGAGATGATTCTTAAAATCATCCACTGGAGTTGATTCCTGGGTCCCACCACTGGAGTTGACTCTTGGGGACCACCATTTGAATTGATTCTTGGTGCCCACCAGTTTAATTGATTCTTAGGGCCCACCCTACAACTACTGTACATGACATCCCCTCACCTTCTCTCTTTGTCCTCCTTCCTTGTAGATTATAAGCCTTTGCGGGCAGGGTACTCTCTCCCTCTATACCAGTTTTTAGTCATTTATCATCACCGGTGTACTTGTTTGACCTGTGTTATATATGTAATCCCTCCTAATATAAAGCACCCTGAGATTTATGGCGCTATAAAATAGAAAATAATAATAGTAATAATAATGACTGCACATGCCTCATGCTATCTGACTCTCGTTCTCTGCTTTTCTCCCTGGGCCTTCTATTCTCAGGGGTTCACCATTCCAGGGGCCCCCCAAGGGTTTCTCCTGATTCCCTGTGGGCCAGTCACAGCCTGAAAACTACTATCCCTATGCAGCCACCAATAACCACCCAATTTTGCCAAAATCTGGAATCGCATCATATATTCCTCCCCGTAACTTAAGTGATGGCTTCAAGAGACTTTAGCTGTGACCCAGATCTGGTTCCATTCATTCCAGATGTGAAGGGAGCCCCGTCATGGAATATTTGTATATGTATAACTTTGTAGGAAAAGAGCAATTATAGGTTTTAAATTATTTTTTAATGTCTCTGCTTATTCTGGAATAAAGAGTCCAGTGGGCGGTCATACTCAGTGACAGTTCAGTGTTTATACTTATACAGACACTGATCAGGACCGCCCACTGGACTCCTAAGTCTAAAATGAGCAGGGATTTTATTGAATACAATATAACAAATACAGAATCTTTTCCCAGATACCTGTAGATGATCCCGTTTAGCTTCCCTTGCTGTATAACCTGCTGTCCATAGACTGTACAGTATTCTACAGATGACGGCTTTCCTTGAAGGACCTTGACCTGAAGGCTGGAGGGGTCAGTTTCATAATTGTGTATTTCCCCTTTAATATTTTAGCCTTGTTGCCTCCAATGGGAATCACATGTGTAGTGAACCGAAGTGTACACTCCTAAATTTATTTGGGACTCTGAGAATTGTTACTATGGAAGCCATTGTTTGTTATGTGCAGTATAGCTTTTCTGTCAGGAGGATGTGTATAAAAATGCTAAGTTATGATGTTCATCCATGACCTAAGGAGTTAATGTGCTGCATAAGTCTGAAGCAGAGTGGTGGTTACCTATGGTGTGACCAGAGGGTATAAATAAAGGTATCCAGGTGGGGGGAGTGGACAGTTAGTCAGTCAGTGACCGGAATAGATGAAGGAGGCATTAAACCATTCCTGGCCTTCAGCCGGCCAAGGAACCAGAGGACATCTTCTTCTACTCTTTACCACAGAGATCATCTTTAAGGAAGCTGACCAGGTTTAAAGCCAGAAAGGAGACCAGTTCCTGCAGTCAAAGGAGATTACTAGTGTTGAGCGATTTTTATCGACAAAGTTGAAATCGGCAAGGTTTTTATGGTGATCGAAATTTCCAATCCATGCGATAATAAGGTTAAAATCTGTGCATCATCTATTAAGATCGCGCCTTTTTCGCGCTTCCTGTAATTTGGCGGCCAGCAAATCAGATTACAGAAAAGAAGCAGGGTGAGATTGTGTGCGACCGTCATGAAGGGATGTGTATGGTTGCGATTGGCTGGAAAAATCACATGACCGATCTTTTTACATAGAACCGCGGTTCCTGTTTCAAGCCTCAGTGTCTCTTCACGCTCATAGTGATAGGAACGTGCGCAGCTCTGCCTGTGGCCCAAACAGCTCAGCGAAATTATTCTTTTCTGCACAAGAAACTCTCTACTGCAATGAGCATGTGATCCTTCCAATTTAGTTATATTAGTGATATGAACATTTTATGTTAGGTTAGCTAGAGAAATATTAAAGCAAGCGCATCCTACCGCTGTAATTCACGGCGTTGGAGCGGGTGGGGGTGGGCCCGCTGCGAACACAGACAAGCTCTATCTAATAAAGAACACTGATAAAGTTCACTGAGACTTAGTTTAGACATTGTAGTGGAATATCTTTATTATTAACAGTTTGCTATTAAAATATTTCCTGGATAATGGGCCAGCCTGAACTCTTATATATGATAAACATAATTTCTAGACTGCAGGTCTCTTTGTTAGCTGCAAAAACACCACTTTATTAATCAAGTATATACATTTCAGATAGGTGGTTCAAATTTTACCCATTACACCTGTGACTGTATGATATATCCACCGTATGCACTTAAATTACAAACCAGCAATCTGTAGTCCAGCACAGGTTGTTTGTTGCCAAAAATACCGTGTATCGTACGAAAACATCACAGTTACGTGTTTTTTTGACTTTTGCGCACCCAGAAATTTTCTTTGACGAAGCATCTACGTAAAACTTAAAACACAAATACTATATTCACCACAGTTGAATTGAAAGTTGCAATAAATACCGTTATTATATCAAAACAATAACAGTTACGTGTTTTTTGTGACTTTTGCGCACCCTCCCTGTTCATATGACGCAGCATCCTACGTAAAACTTTAAAACAGCAATTCAATATTCACCACAGTGAATTGAAAGGTGCAAAAATACCGTTTAATAATATCAAAACATAACAGTTACGTGTTTTTTTGACTTTAGCGCCACCCAGCACTGTTCATTGACGCAGCATCTACGTAAATCTTAAAACAGCAATTCTATATCACCACCGGAGAATTGAAAGGTCAAAAAATACCTGTTTAATAGTATCAAAACATAACAGTTACTGTTTTTTGACTTTTGCGCACAACCAACACTGTTCATTGATCAGCATCTACTAAAATCCTAAAACAGCAATTCTGATATTCACCACAGTGGAAATGAAAGGTGCAAAAAATACAGTTTATTATATCAAAACATACATTACGTGGTTTTTTGCCTTTTGGCGCACCCCAGCACTGTTCCATTGACTCAGCAGCTACGAAATCTTAAAACAGCAATTCTAATTCACCACAGTGAATTGAAAGGTGCAAAAAATACCGTTTATTATCATCAAAACATAACAGTTTACGAGTTTTTGACTTTGCGCACCTAAACAGCACTGTTCATTGACGCAGCATCAACTTAAATCTTAAAACCAGCAATTCTATATTTCACCACAGGTGAACTTGAAAGTGTGCAAAAAATACCGTTTATTAAATCAAAACATAACAGTTACGTGGTTTATTTTACATGTGCTCACCCAGCACTGTTCATTTGACCACATCTACGTAAATCTTAAGAACAGCAATTCTATATTCACCACAGGTTAATTGGAAAGGTTGCAAAAAAAATAACCGTTATATATCAAGAACATAACATTTACGTGTTTTTTACTTTGCGCACCCAGCAACTGTTCATGACGCAGCCATCTACGTAAATCTTAAAACAGCAATTCTATATTCACCACAGGTGAATTGAAAGGTGCAAAAAATACCGTTTATTATACCAAAACATAACAGATTCTTGTTTTTTGGACTTTTGCCCAGTCCTGATTTGTTGATTGACACCTTGCAGTTAAATTTGAATACAGCAATTTTTTTTTGATTTGAGGGATTTGAGAAATAGCTGTGAATTGCCGCTTTTAATATGAGACTTTCCAAAACTATTCCATACCTTCTCAAATTTTTATATTTCTGAACTTGGAGCGGAATTGCAGTGTGGTAATCGAGCAAAGTAGGGGGGTAGCACCAATGAGTAGAGTTACGAGAGAAGGTGCTCCTTCCAGTGCAGGCGACAACACGCATGCCAGCGGATCGTCAGTTTCCAGGACCGTCGGCGCAATCGCTGGGATACATGGCCCTGTGCATCCTAAGTAACGAACCTCGTTCGCCATCTTACTCTCAGTGTTATGCAACCTGCAATCAAGCATCTTACCTCCTCGTCCTCTCAGTCACGGCCACAAATTCCGTCATCAGCATCGATCACAGCATCTGTCGCAACATGAAGCATCCCAAAGTCAACTCTGTACCCACCAACTGTGGATAATCCATTTTCTGAAGACCTCTTTGAAACAAAAATGCGGTTGGGGTCAGAAGGCATTTTAAAAGATCAAGAGGCCAAAAAGGGATGAATTTTCTCTGCTCTGACACCCAGTTACTGATGCCATCATGAAAGGAGGTGACAGGAATCCGGACAATCGCAAAAATCCCGGGCGTCTGCAACGCCTGGCAGTGCCCCTTGCTTGTAGCCCGCAGCTTCGGATGCAGAAAGTCAGACGACCAAGTCACCTGTGTTGATGATGATGGATCGATGACGCCATTTCGGATCCCATCCTGGTCGTTTACCGCAGAATATGCTTGTCGAGCGCTCATCAGAGTAACGATGCGGTAAGACGCTGGTGTAGTGTCAATACGGGTCCCATCCCGCCACAAAAACGGAGAGGGGGCGGTACGCAGAATTCCGCAGATAAGATACCGCCAGCCACGGTCAGCGCAAACCCCCGCTCCTCGCTTTATTCGCCCGACAAAAAGGTCCCGGACTCTGAAGCCTGGCCTTCATTGAGCAAGCCTCTGATTCATCCATCGATGTCATATGCCTGCCTTTGCCGTAAAACGCATAAGTAAGGTCCAGAACCTTAAGTGGTTAACTCACTTACCACCACCATGTCAAGTCACATGCAGCGAATGCATGATTTGAAATTGGAGGTAACACTTGGCCAAAAAAAGGACAGACTGACGCCCGTGCCTCCAACCACTGCACAACAATCCCTCTGTCTCGCTCCTCCTCCTCCGCCACCACCAAAGCGTTTCCTCAGCTGCCCATGTCTCTCAGAGTCATGATCAGGGATCATGGCTCCGCTTCAGCCTCCACCGCGCCCTAGTACCACCACACCACAGATACCCATCCTACCCCGTCGTCCTTCTGCTGCCAGTTTTGACGACCTTCCCGCCGTAGCATCTGCCAGTCTAGCAGCCAGCCTTCTGTCTTCCAGTTTTTGGAGAATAAGAAACACTTAAACCCAAAACAACCCAAAGCCAAAAGACTGAATTGTCGCATTGCCAGGCTTTTTGGCCTGGAAATGTTGCCTTTCCGTCTGGTTGAACACAGAATGGGTTTCCGCAACGTCATGGCCCTCGCTTGCCCCCAATACGCAGATGCCCGATCAGAGCATTTCTTTCTTGCCAGAAAAGCCGTCCCTGGGCCCTGTCCAGCCACGTGACCATCTAAAATTTCCAAGCGCGTTGTCTGCATCTGTGGCCGAAAAATCCATCTCCACCACCGACACATGGACTAATAAGCAACGGCCAAGGCCGCTATACTCTCTGTGCCAGCTCACTGTGAGCTGGGTGGATGTCTCTGGGGGTGACGGTGAGCTCTCACTCGTCGCACTATTTTCAAAAACCAGCAGGGATGGTGCAGGGCACTTTCCCCCAAGGGTCTCTGGTGGCATCAACTTGCCCAAGACACCAGGCCGTTTAGAAATTAAATCTGGCCTTGGGAGACCGTTCCCCACACAGGTCAGGAGCTGTGGGGACGTCTCTCTCGGCAACGAGACCGAGCACTGGCTGAGTGACAAGAACCTTGTTCCAGGCAAGGTGGTGTAACGATAACGGGCCTGAAATCTGCTGGCCGCCCCTTAAGATCGGTAGGCTGTGGAGCACATCCTCTTGCCTGGCACATGTCATGAACCTTGTCGTCCAGAAATTTCTAAAGATCTACCCCGGGTCTATTACTGCCTGCTGAAGAAGTGCTGACTTTTCGCACTTCCCCGTTCTGCACCCGCTTCGTCCCGCTGCTGCGTTCTGCAGCTTCAGTCTCGCCTCCCCCCGTCAACGTACCTCATGGTTGAGGGCAACACGCTGGAATTCCACCCTCCATAGCATGCTCCAGCGATTGTGGCAGCAGCGCCATGCCATTAAACGCAGTACGAAGTTACAACAATGGCCTGACAAGCAGCGAGTTACAGACCTCAGTGGTGTTTGACCACCGAGAGTGGAGGCAGTGAAAGAGCACTGCACCATCCTTTGCCAGTTTTGAAGAAGCCACCAAAATGGTGCAGTGCGGTACAAATGCCCTTGTCAGCATGAGCATTGTGGAGATCTTAGTTCTGGAAAATCGTTGGCAAGTGGTTGTGGGGGGGGGTGGTGGGGGGGGAAAGCACTCTGAAACAACAGGTGCCAGCCATCGACGGAGGAGGAGACGGACACAGATGCAGACACGCAGCCTTTCTCTCCGACGAATCCACAAGGCCCCGACAGGTTTCACAATTTTCAATCGGTCTTCTTAGGCAGCTGTTTCGAGGTCCAGAGCTAGGTGGCAATGTGCCGCAATCAGCTCTCAGGGTGCATCACTCAGGCAAGTCAGGGCTGTTTTGAAGCTGTGCCGGAGGCAGCGGAGAGGAGAGGAGGCCGATGAGGAGGTGGTATTTCTGAGACACCGATGTTACCGACGTCCCTCGCCTTGGAAAGAGGTTGGCGCGAATTTGAGGCGGAGGAGGAAGAAATGAGGAAGATCATTTACTAGTGCCCCTCGGACCCAGAGGCTGGGAAATCAAGGCTCCATCTCTCACATGAGTGCTTGGATGCTCCATTTCCTCCAACATGATCCCTCGCATTAGGCCACATCAAAATGAACAACAGTTTACTGGTGGGCCACACCTCCTGGATACCCCGTACAAAAAAAAAAAAACAAAATCACACTTTCCTTCCTACCCACCCAAATAGAAGAGTAAAATGCAGGAAATGGAGACCTTGCTGATGATCAACTGGAGACATGCTGTTTGCGTCGCTTCACGTTCCCCCAATATGTCACGTGGAACAAAATCAGCGACGTGGACAGCAAGTAGAGTTGCCAAGTAGGCGTAGCGTCATCAGCAGGCAAGGTGGCAGAAGCCTAATGGTTGACCTCTGGCAAACTTTGATTACCACCTCCACAACGCATGCAATGCAGTGCATCGACATCCAACACAGCAGAGATCATCTTAAGATCATGGTGCACCTACTAATCAGCGTCTCAACAACCGATGTTTTGCAGTTTGTTCCGGACCCAAAAGCTCTTGGTATCCAAAATGGACGAATGGCCCGAGCTGGGCTCGCCACGCCAAAGAGGATGCTGTCCGGCCCAGCAGTCAGCGTCATATCTGAGCGGACCTTCACGCACATCTGGAGGAGTCATAACAGACAAACGCATCCTGCTTCCACAGATAATGTGGATCGTTTTGGACTTCCCATCAAGATGGAATCAGCATTGATCTCTGATGATGTTGTGGCCCCAATTCGAGGTCACTTCGATTAGTTTGCCAGTCTACTTCACATTCCTTTTCAAAACAAATAATGGTCCTCATTGAAAACTTTTTTACAATGTATCATTTCTTACTGACATTTTTATTCTCTTTTCCCAACAGTTCAATTTTGCTGGTATTTGGGCTGTGAGGATCCTGACAAACCATAGCAAGGAATCATGACAACACCGATTCCATTTACTCACTATATCTTAAGAAGATATTTCGCAATGTCAATGAGGTTTTAAGAGGTCATGATTGCTTGAGAAACAGCAAAAAACATGGTCCTTTGAACAGAAATGTGACTTCTAAGTGTGCATTATCCCCTCACAATTTTTAATAGTGGCTTGAAGTCCATATTTTATCATTTTTTGGGTCATGTTGCTGTAGATACAGGCTATTAATTTATGTTCCTTTGGAACAGAAAGTGGCTTCTAAGTGCATTTCTCCCTCAAATTTTTAATGAGTGGCTGAGAAATCATATTGTATAATTTTTTGGGGTTCCATGTTAGCTGTGAGATACAGCAATAATCATGTCCTCTTGTAATCAGAAAAGTGTCTTCTAAGTGTGCATTTTCTCCCTCATTAATTTTTGAACAGTGGGCTTGATAAGCCATTATTAATAATTTTTTTGGGTCATCTGCTTTGAAATGCAGCAATACAACGAGGTCCTAAAATAAATAAAATGTTTTTCTAACAGAACATTTGTTTCTTCACAATTGAACCAAAGTGGCTCAAGGGTCATTGCTTTGAATTTTTGGGGGCATTTTTGCTGTGAACATGCAGCTATACTACAGGTCCTATATCTAAAAAATGTTGTTTCTAACAGACATTTGTTCTTCACAAATTGACTCAAAGTGGCTCAAAGGGTCATGCTTTGGAATTTTTTGGGGGGCATTTTGCTTGTGACATGCATCTATTCTACAGGTCCTATTCTAAAAAATCATGTTTCTAACAGACATTTGATTCTACACAATTGTCAAGAGTGGCTCAAGGGGTGATAGGTGCTGTCAGAAACAGGAATAGGTAGGACACTGTTAAATGGACACATATTTGCAAAATGGACTTGGTTTCTGCAAGATCTTTAACATAGCTATCAATCCCTGTTATTGAACAACCCATTTAATACAATGAAAAGAAAAGAGAAACAAAGACATGGTGGGTATTCCATCCCTACTTTTAAAAATGTGTTTTTTCTAGAATAAAGTACTAAAAGACTAAAAAACTTGCATGTACAAAATAGCTGTTAAAAAAATTCCTCTGAATTGTACAATGTAGGTACATCGGAAAAACTTGACCGATGTAGTGATATTCACAGAACATGGAGTAATGGAGCTCAGACATAGAACAAAGTACAGAGACCCTATTCCTCCAGCACGTTGTGTAAAATGATAAAAAGAATTGCCAAGATAAAGGCACCTGGGTGTAACAGGAGCGTTAACCACCAGTATTTCCGAATGAAGCTCAATTGGTCCACACTCAAACGGAGGGGCAGTGCTAACCCATTTATTGACTGTGTACAGAGGAAGGCTGGATGTCACAGCACTTCCGGCTTCCGCACTCTGCTACAGCCACGACAGTTTTTCGTTGCTGGGGCAGGCGTCCATCAGGGCATTTTAACCTGCGTGTTAAAAGAGTGACGGACGCCAGCCAGGGCTTTCAACCGCACGCCACTTTAACTCCGGCCCTTGGGTTGTTCAAGTGCTGGTGCCCCGGGACAGTTATAGTCAATGTCCAGCATCAACAAAAATGGTGGTTGAAAGACTCCTTTTTCGTCCGGCACTTTTGAAGAATGTTGGGTCATGCAGTTGGGGCTGCAAGGGCTGCTGTGCTTTAACTTCGTTCTAATCCCACCTACGCGCATAAATGCTATAAAACGTGAAATCCCAAGCTTTTATCTCCTGTGGAATTCTCTCATGATTAACCCAGACATGAATACTCAGTAAATTGCATTACCCACATCTGCACATACAAGAAGGTATTGCACCTTAATGACAACTCAGCTAAAATGGAACGGAAACCATCTTGCCATGAATGATTCTGCGAATTATGAGAAGTAATATGGCGCAGTGCAGGACGTTGACATCCGTTATCGGCTTCCACGAGGATAGTAACATCTGCTTTATCATTCTCTGTCTGGTAGAAAAGGCTTAAACACTGGAAATCAACTGATGTAGTGGCTAAGACTCTTTTCCCCATGAGACACGTGGACCAAAAACTGTACTTAAAAGCTGCCTAAATATGAGCATACATCCGTTCCTCTCTTCTCTACTGCTCCTGCGTTTTATCATGATTGCAAGTTTAATACAAATAGGTGGTGTAAGGCTTTTGTTCTAGTTTATGTTTGTGTCTTGTAACATAATGGAATTTGACCCAGAATCCCGTGTCTGACTCAGTTTTCAAATATCGGCCATACATGTTCTTCTGATTGTGATTGGAATAGGGGGCAAACGGGTGACCTCCCAATGTGGTGTCCCCCCAACATTTTGCGCCGAACGTGAGGCGTTGCCGAGGTGGATCCAAAACTCCCAAGGCCCAAACCCCTGCCAGGGGGCCGGTTGAAGGACCGGGGGATAAAATTTGGGGACTGCAGCCTCAAAAGGTCTCGGTAAGTTGATGCATTTATTGAATTTAACTGCCTTTGGCCATTTGATGCTCCCGGTTAGTAATTCTTGGGGTATCTGGTCCGCGGGTGGTCACAATAAAGTGATAAACCAGACACTTTGATCCACCCGGGGCCATTTTTCGAATTTTTTTGCTGTGACCTCCAGTTTTTTCGGATTGTCACTGTTTTTTATCAGAACCCCTTTGCCCGGGATGGTTGCTGAAATTAGTGGAACCTTGACTCTCTAAGGGTTAATTTTTGAGTGTACGGGAGTCCCCCGGGTTATTTTAGGGCAAATCTGTTTTTTGCTGAATATTCAGGGGTCCGGGTTTGGAACTAATTCACTAGGTTTATTCGAAACATAATAAGTAACATATATGTTCTGACAAAACCGGGAGGGACGGGCCCCCACTTTGGCAACAAAGGGGGGACTATTTTTGGTTGGCTAGGCCTTTTTATTATTTTGATGAAACCTTGTGTTTGAGCCGGCTGGGACAGCCCGGGGGCCACGGCTGTGTAGTCTTTTCGGTTGGAGACTCCCCAAGCATAGAACACCAAAAAGTTTAAGATGTTTCAAAAGAGCATAAGTTGCCCAAGAGGGGAAAACGCCCGGGGGATTTTTATGTAGAAAAAAGGGAAAAAGTATGTGAAAAATGCATTTAGAAGTATAAGTTGGTGGGGGGTTGCCAAAGAAGGGGAAATTGCAGCCTCAAATGGCAAGGGTATGGAGAACAAAAAAGGGAGTTTTCCACAAAGGGTGGTTGAATATGCACAGGTTCCTGAAAACTATCAGGTGTGTCCCCCCCCGCCCGCCTAGGACGCGGGCCCCCGAAGGGCCCCCTGTTTGCGGAGGTGAACCCGGGCGGCCATTTAAGAGAGACGCCGAGTCCGCCTTTCCCCCAATTTTCGCCTCAACAACATAGACATCCCTACTCAAGGGGGGGGGGGCCCAGGAGGAGGGGTCCCAATGAGGGTGTGGCCAGCTGGTGCCCGCCCTTGCAGCAGTGGGAAATCGAGAGGCCTGCGGGGTAGTGACTATACCTATCGAACGCAGGTCACCCCCACTGATTTTTTGGTGGACACTGTTGCGCCACCTCTGTAAAAGCAGCAAAGAGCCTGCAACCTGAGGTCCAGATCACCTCTGATGTCCTTAAATTGTATTCGGGGGTTGAGGGTCGCATACATAAGTCGCCCCTCACCATGCCAATTAATGCTGGTCCCATACCCGGCCCTTGATGATCTGTTTTTTCCTTGTTTCTGACACTTGTCCCAGTCACTTTAGGAGGCGGACTACTCCAATTGATGCGGCCAACATACAGTTTTCCTCAGAAGGTATTGGAACTTACTTTACAGGCCCGGGATCAGAAGATGGTATTACCTTACCCTGTCCACCGAGGGCGCTCCCTCTCCTGATGATGTCCCTACCAAGTCCCTCTCCATCTTTGGATTCAGTCTGTATTTTCCAGCACTCCCCACCAGACTTTGTCACAGGACCGGATGATGTCGGTCTTCTTCCTGTCCCACCGGTGCAGTATACCTGAAGGATGGAGTCTCCTACCCTAGACTTCCACATAAACATCCCCTAACGCGTCAAGAAGATGGACTGAAGGCTCCAATACAGTCCTTATTGTACTCAGGGTACTCGTCATCCTGCATGTCTCCCTGCAACACCCCGTCTTGTTTCGTGAAGAATAATCCAAGAAAGGGAACCGCAAGATATCGATTGGTGCAAGATCTCCGACTTTAATGCAGCCACTATCCTGGAACACCCGTGGTCCCTGCAACCCCAACACTCTTCTTTCCAGATGCCCCCGCCAGCTTCATCTTCACAGTTATTGATACTGACTAATGCGTTCTTCAGGTCCCTCTTCATGAAGATTTGTCAGTAACTTTTTGCTTTTTACCTATCAAGGGATCTCAATTTACCTGGACACGACACCTCAAGGGCCCAGAAATAAGCCCAAATACATTTACTCAGGCCATGAAAAGCTTCTCTAACAACCATGGTAAGCCAGATAACCCTGAAGTGACCCTTCTTCAGTATGTCGATGATCTCCTTCATGGAGAAGCCCCTGAATATATTGGAAGGAAAACTTCTATCCCGCTGCAGCATCAGGCCTGCTCTCAACTGCACCAGGTCTCCAAGATAAGCTCCAATGTGCCCAGAACAAGAGTTGTGTTACTAGGCACTGCATATGCCAAGGAACCATACACCTTTACAGAAGATCGTTGTGCAAGCCATTACAATCCCTTCCTTATCCCGAAAAACACAAACAACTACAGAGTTTACCTAGGCCACAACACTTACTGTAGGCAATGTTACCGATGCATCCAGAAAAATGCAGCCTATATATAGATTGCCTGAAAACTGGGGGACTGGTTTGATCAAGCACAACCCAACCCCTTATGGATAATGAGCAACAACAGGACTGATTCCACGTCTGCAACTGCGATATCAACTCCCCCAGCATCTTGATTACCCAGACTACAATCAACCTTTTCAACCTATTGAATTTCGGATACAAAGGACATGCCTCTGGGAGTCCTTACCCAGGCACATGGGGCCCTCCACGCCCCTCGGATACTACTCTGCTCGATTGGACACGGTTGCCAGGACCGCACCTTCCTGCCTCAAGGTTGTCCATGCAGCACAGTCCACTAGGACAAAAACTGCGGATATAGTCTTGGGACATTAGTGATCATACCAAGCACCCCATTATCTGGCGGCTGTGCTGCAACAACTCTCCCGAAGCACATGACACAGTCAACGTCACCTGCGCTTACAGTGCTCTCTGCCTGATTACCATCGAATATCTCCTTCAAATCAAAAACGATCACTGTTATCTGAATCCAGCCACTCTTCTTCCACTACACCAGGGGGGAAGAGCGAAGAGAGATAAAGAGGAATTGAATATAATCCGATGAGGACAAACATGACTGTCTAAAAACCGTCTTGCAAAACAGACTGCAAGCCCCATTCACAGTGGTGACCTGAGGAGATCCCTCATGCAGACTTGATCTCTGGACTGAGGATCGAAGATGATGCTTCCTGAAGATGGGACTTTTCATAAAGGATTTGCAATAACCACAGAAGAAGAGACCCTCATGGCAGAACACTGCCCCCACACTTTTCACTCAAGTTGCTGAATGACAAGCTCCTGGATGCAGCCTGTAAAATGGCCACAGGAAAGACAGCCAATATAAGGACTTATTACAAGGTATGCCTATGGAATAGCACATGACTTTGGAACTCATCAGGAAAAAATAGAGGATTCATCACAGCCGCAGAGCCCTGCAAAGCATTCAGTTACAGATCAATATTCTCTAATGGCCGCATACGTTGAGCTGCCCACAAAGGAGCCATCTTAAAGGTTAAAGCCATGGAAATGAGAAAGACAGACTTACCCGAGGAAACCAGACAGCGCAAAAGCGGACCAAGCCGCAAAAGCAGCAGCTCTTGGGGTAGTGTCATCCAAGTGCTGGATCCTGAGCCCATTATGGTAACCACCAGACTCAGAAGAAGGAATTCAATAAACAAAAAACTGATAACTCCACCTCTGATTGGAATCCCAGGGCCTGGGCCCCCCAAGAAAGAAGTATCAGCAGAGAAAACATCTGGCAACTGCAAAGGAAAGCAACAGTGGAAAGAAATGATGGAGCAACTCTCGAAAGAGAATTTAGGAAGTGCAAAGGCCTTGTCCTGTTTACCTAGACGAATGTATCCTGCCATTGCACCTGGGGCCCATGGAGCTACTCATCGTGGAAAGAATCAGGCACTCAGCTATGTGCAGAAGTTTACCATGCTCCAAATCAGTTCCATGATGCAGCCCTACATCAAGCATGCACTATCTGTACCACCTGCAACCCTTCCCAACTGCACAGTCCCGATGCAGCACTTTGGCGAAGCCAGAAGTATCCCTTTGTCCAAAGGATTCAATGGACCACCATGCCAATGCCAACGAGCGGGAAGTATGAATATGATTTTTGTTGCAATAGACAATGTTTTCAGATGCGGGCCCAGAAGCCTACCCAGTGACCAACATGACCCCAAAGTAATGCGGCAAAGAAGCTGATTACTGAAATAGCTTGTCGATTTGGAGACCATCAGGTGATCGAGTCGGACCAGGTCCAGCATTCTCTTGCCTCCACTCTCTGTTTTTCCGAGAACTTGGAACATGTTAGGGGTAGATTTGGGCCACCACACGCCGTACCATCCCCAAAGCCTCAGCTAACTCGAAAGAAATAATGGGACCCTCAAGAAATAAGATGTCAAAAATGACTGCTGAGTCCCCCTTGCCCTGGCCAGAACCATCTCTTCCAATTGTTCTCTACCACTTATGCACACCCCACAACAAACCTGGCCTAACCCCATTGATATACTGTTTGGAAAGCCTCCTTCTGTGTTTGAGTCAGGGACAAGATTTTAGGGGAAATTAAGGACCAGACTGATAACAATTTTGTGATTGAATTGTCTAAAGAGTTACTAATTTGCATGCTGCAGTCTTCAGCTTTGTCTTCCATGAATCCACAGAAACGGTGCATGATTTCAACCAGGAGACCGGTGTACATAAAGAGGCAAATAAGGAGAATTGCCTGGAGCCCATATTTGAAGGCTCATTTCTGTTATCCCTGATTACCGCCCACGGCGGTGAAATTGGGAGGGAAAGCCCCACGTGGATCCATGCTTCTCATTGTAAAAGGGACCCAGTGACAAAATGATTTATATATCCTTTATTATGTTTTACCTATAGCTAATGCAGTAGTAAATTTTTTGAAGGACATCAATCAAAGTTGTCAAAAACCTTTTCCTTTGATGCTTGTGATATATTCCCCGCAAGAATCCCTCTAGTAAGTTCACAAAACCCAAAGTAGACACCTGGGAGGTGTGGGGGTAGCTCCTGGAACTACAACTTGTCTCTCTCCCAATACACGAGACGGAAGGCATCATTGGGGTCTTACCCGGCCGGATTTTGCAGGTTAACCTGACCAGTGGGAACTGGTAATCTCACCGGGACCCACCCGAGGAATGTCTACTGGTTGTGTTGGGAATGGAAACTGAGAAGTGGTTGCAGCTACCTGGAAGGGTCATGTACATTAATTAAGCTTGTCCATGCCCTTCATTCTTACCCAAGGAATCCAGCCCCCCACCTAGATGGACACCCCAACAGGAAGAGACGAGCAGCCCCTATTCCAGGGGAAGACCCCTAATTGAATAATAGATTCTTTGGAGAGCCAAGGGGGGTCCCAATCAGTTCCAAGGCGCTAGATCAAATTGCTGCAGTTTTTTGCTTCTCGCCTTAATTCCCCAAGTTCAAATTAATAAGAAAATGTAAGACTGGATTATAACATTTAATAAACCGCCAAAGGTATGTTATTACAGTAGAGATGGTTTCAGGGGAGTCTATGAAGAATTAGCCCCAATACTAGGATGAACTTACAGAACCGATTACCACGACATGGTGCTGGCTGAGAAAGGAGGAGTTTTGTGGCATGATAATGAAGATAATGGCTGCACCTATATACCGACAACGACAGGAGTGAATGGAAAAGATCACTATCGCCCTAGGTAAGATAAAGAATCTGTCCAAGGAACTTAAGGAGAACTCAGGCGTTGACACTTCTTCGGGCCACCTGCGACTGATTGGACTGGAGCTGGAAGCGCTGGTTACAGCAGGTGGGCCAAAAAAAAATGGGGGGTACAACTAGTTATATTAGTGGTGCTAACGTTTGTACTGTGCTGGCTGCATCCCCTACTACAAAAATCCTAATTGGCCCGAAGCTGCGGGAGGAGCCAACCTCAGGAACTTTCCTTAGCACGAACAGGAGCCTCTGATGACAGTGATGAAAGAGAGGTATTGCTGACATCCCATTCCTACCAAGAACCCCCATAATATGAAACCAAGAGTCCAATTCTCTGATTTGAAGGGACAGATTCTAGGGATAAACCTCAAACCTGATAGTAGGCCACTGGAAGCTTGCCGTGATGAATTCCCCCCCTAAGGGTTTCTTCACAATTCTTCTGAAAATCCCACACCCTATACCCCCAGTGTGAGCATTTTCCAAAGCTCCTATGCTATACCATAGTGTTCAGAATGAACAATAGGGACAGTGGAGAAAATCTTCGTCTTTAGGGGGGATTGTGAGTTTAAGAATTTGAACTAATACGCGGCATTTGCTTTATTAACGTGAAATCCCCAGAGCTTTTCTCCTTTGAATTCTCTCATGATTAACCACTTGGATTTCTCTGTAGAATGAATTACCCACATTCTGCACATAAAAGAAGTTTTGCTCCTTAAAGTCATCTCACAAAAATGGATCAATCCATCTTGCCATGAATGACTGCAGCGATTTAGAGAGGAAGCTAAATGGCGCAGTGCTAGGAGTACAACCGTTATGCGCTTCCCTCAGGATGTAACATCTGCTTATCAGTTTCTCTGTCTGAAGAAAAGGCTTAACCCTGGAAAATCACTGAAGTTGTGGCTAAGACTTTTCCCCCAGAGACAGCGTGGACCCATAAACTGGTATTAAAAGCTGACCTGAAATATGGACATACATCCGTTCCTCCTCTTCTCTACTCGCCTGCTTTATCTTGATTGCAGTTTACAATATGTGTGTAAGGCATTTGTTCTAGTTAGATTGTGCTGGAACAATCGAATGGAATTTGACCCAGAACCCTGTGTCTGACTCAGTTTCCTAATATCGCCGATACATGTTCTCTGATTGTGATTTGGGAATACCGGGCAAACGGGTGACCTCCCGAAAGTTGGAAAATCGTCCCCCAACACTGCGTTCCAGACAGGGATATTCTATGTCCAGTTCAGTCACATGATGTTCAAATCATACGGCCTTCTGGCACGTTTTAATTTTGTGGTGAGCAGGTTTAAGGTCAGGCCTGTGGTACAAGACAGGATAGTAAAGTCTGTGTCTTTTTTTCTGTGCTTTTAAACCTAAGAGTGTTGCCAAGATGTAGCATTATCCATTTGACTGTGTGGATTTTAAGTTCATTTCAGCTTCTCTCAGCCTTGTTTGGGTGTAAGAATAAGGTGTTTGTTGCTCTCCCCCATAGACTTTAATGGTCATCGCGCATAATCGATGCTCACTATCGAAAAACGTTATCGATAGCGGCCGACTATCGACTATCGATCGATCTCGATAGCCAACGCAATCGCTCAACACTAGAGATTACGTGTTTGTGAGATAATTCAGTCCCCGTAGGCCTCACACTTGTTGGTGTCCAATATAGGCTTCTTGCTTGGCCCAACACCTATACAGTATAGAAGAGATTACTCCTGATCGCCTGGGATTTAGAAAAGAATCCCTTGCTTGCATAGTCTGGATCTTATGGGACTTTAATAGAAGCCATTCCAGTTGCTGAGGGCTCTTCAAGTTTTGTGAAGGAAATGGACTCTGATGTATAAAACTTAATTTGGAGTAAAATATTTGTCTATGCTTATCTGCATCTTACACCACAGACACCTCACCCATCATCTCAGCCAGATGAGGAACACACCACCACTAGAGAGCACCCGAGGGACATAAGGAGGAACGGCACCCACACTGTCAGCAGACCCCCTCTTCGTGGTACCTGTGCCAAAAGAGGATTGAGTGCCTAGTCAACATGACACCGAACTACCACTCCCATCCACTCCTCTGTGACCCTGGTACATTACATATGTGTCACATCCTGTTCTGATCTCACACTGAATGTTTGTTAATATGTTTGAAGAAGGAAAGATTTTAGAGGACAAACTGTGTTTGTAGCAGAAATTCCCAGAAATCATTGGTAGAAAGATAGGATGTGGTCTGATAAACGGGCTGATCTGATGGTATAAATGGGCAGATCTGGAGTCTATATACAGACGGTCTGGTCATGGTTCTATATATTTATGGAGACTGGTCTGGAGTCTGTATACAAAGAAACTGGTCTGGGATTTGTATACAGAGGGTCTGGTCTCGTATTAACATACAGGGTATCATTCTGGAATCTGTATACAGGGGATCTGGTGTGGGATTCTAAATACATGGGGCTGGTCTGGAGTCTATATACAGATATTCTGGTCAGGAGTATATATATATATATGGGTCTGGTCTTGGGTCTGTATACAGGGTGTCTGGTCTGGAGTCTCTATACAGGGGGTGTGGTTTGGGGTCTATGTACATTGGGGCTGGTCTGGAGTTTGCATATAGGAGGTCTGGTCTGGAGTTTATATACATTGGGGCTGGTCTGGAGTTTGTATATGGGGATCTGGTCTGGGGTCTATATACAATGGGGCTGGTCTGGAATTTGTATATAGGGGGTCTGGTCTGGTGTCTATATACATTGGGGCTGGTCTGGAGTTTCTATACATGGGGCTGGTCTGGAGTCTTAATACAGGGAGTCTGGTCTGGAGTCTACATGTAGGGGGTCTGGTCTAGGGTCGGTATAGAGAGTGTCTGGTCTGGGATCTCTATACAGGGGGTCTGGGGTCTATATACATGGAGCTGGTCTGGAGTTTGTATACAGGGGGTCTGGTCTGGAGTCTAAATACAGGGAGTCTGGTCTGGAGTCTACATGTAGGGGGTCTGGTCTAGGGTCTGTATACAGAGTGTCTGGTCTGGGATCTCTATACAGGGGGTCTGGGGTCTTTATACATGGGAGCTGATCTGGAGTTTGTATACAGGGGTCTGGCCTGGGGTCTATATATATTGAGGCTGGTCTGGAGTTTGTATACTGGGGGTCTGGTCTGGGGTCTCTAAACAGGGTGTCTAGTCTGTCGTCTATATACATGGGTTCTATATACAGGAAGACTAGTCTGGGGTCTCTCTGTGGGGGAGGGGGGCTGGTCTAGAATCTAGATAAAGTGGGACTGGCCTGGGATCTCTCTACAGGGGTGGCTGACCTGGGGTCTGTTTACAGGGGCTAGTCTGGGGTCACTATATAGGATGGGTATACTTGGCTTGAGCTATATATACAAAGGAGCTGGTATGGGGTCTTTATATGGGGGATGTGGTGATTGTATAAAGTTCTGAATTGGAGTATCAAAGGAAAAAGTTTTTATTCTAGAATGCAGTAAAATATAATAAGAAAAACATGTACTTTTGCTCCACACTGACTCAGCTCTGCTACATCTGTAAATTTGAATCTGAAGCTGACTCAGCTCTGCTACATCTATATACAGGGATACCCCATTATCCGCTGGGGTTACATTCCAGAAAAGTGTGATGGATAACGAACGACCGATAACGAGGTAGAAAAATAAAGTACGGTACAGTATAATGTTATAATGCAACGAGGCATAAAGAACACTGTAAGCGGGATACAGTAAGGCCATGTTCACACGGCTTAAAATGGGCCGTATTTTGGTCCGTAATTATGCGCCGAAGTGCGCCAATTACGGGCCGAAAACGGCCCATTCATTACGGTAATTCACAGTTCTGATAGAGAACTATGGATTACGTCTCCTCTCCCCACCCAGCGAAGCCGCCGGGCGGGGAGATAATTGACATGTCACTTTTTAGCGGCGTATACGCGCCGCTGGTAATACAAGTGCCGGCCCCCCACTCACTCCCCCGCTCCCGCCCCCGTCCACACGGCGTAATTGCGGGGCGAAATTACGCCCCGCAGTTAAGCCGTGTGAACCTAGCCTTAGAGAGGATGCGGCTTTATGGCACCAACTAAAGTAGCTGCAGTGAATAAGGGATGGTTGCACTCATGGATATTGAATGTAAATTGATGCATCTGTGAAGCCAAGCGACGGAGAACGAAGTTTTTTGCAACGTTTTTTGCTGCCAATAGTCCCACTTAGAGGCCGACCAGTCATTGAATAGTTAAGATCTCTGACGTTTGCTGGATTCTACATTCTTGAGCAATCTGCTTTCACTTTCAGTCTCTGCCCGTTATATCAAGAATATACAGAGGTACATGACAGAGACGAGAGAGCAAACCCTTGCAGGAGGTAGGTGACTCTGCCTGGACATCATCTGTTATGTACTAATAGTCCAGCGGGGCTGGTGGGGGAGGCGAGAGGGAGGGATGAAGGCTGCTGGGTGCATTGCATGAACGTTCTCTCCTGTTTGTGGTTAGTGAATAGGATCCATCATTCATTGTAGATGATGGAGATCGGTCCGGATCAGGCTATGGACCCCCAGATTCCTGGCGCCTTACAGGACCGGTATCGGAGTGGCCTATTGTTACTCCAGTCCCAGCTCTTTAACCCTTTCCCACCACAGGGATTCTTGTTTAAAACACATTTATATTTTCCTCCCCGAGCCATGACTTTTATTTTTATATCTCTCTCTGCAGTCATATGAGGATTTGTCTTTTGCAGAAGAAGATGAGCTTTCTAATGGTGCCATTTAACCTACTTTATGATGAACTGGAAACCCCCGAAAAAAAGTGTCTGTGGAGTGGAATGTGTAAAAAACCCGCAATTGCGGAATTTTTCAGGGGGTTCACTTTTAGGGTATGTACTTCTCTCCCCGGGTGTACGATACGATCGTATTGGACACGCGAGGAGACAACGCGTAATTCATAGTTCTCTAGGAGAACTATGGATTTCCGTAATTGCGGCAGACATTTCGGCGCGTATAAAGCGCAATACCCAACGAAATACAGTGCAGTTATGCGCCAAAATAAGTCATCTGAACATACCCTTAGGGTATGTTCACACGGGGTAATTTCGGCACGCATTTCGCCATGTATTTGCGCTCTACTACGAGCGAGATGCGCGCCAAAATTACGATAATCCATTGCTCTCTTAGTTCTCACATAGTACATCATGGGAACATAGCCTTATAGCGCTCACCGCGCAGTGTGAATGACATTGTATTTGTATTCTGACGGTCGCTTCGGAATTCTGTTGTATGTCCTGCAAACCAACGCTCTCAGATTGTCAGGAGGGCAAGCCGAATCTTCAACTTCATTTTATTAATATCCAAGTTAAAAGATGTATATGTTTATTTTTTGTGGTTCGCTTCGGAATGTTTAGGCCGTGTTCACACGGCTTATTCCCGACGGATTTGTGAGCCGTATTGAGCTCACAAATCCGGTGTGAATAAGGGACGGGGGCGCGGCCGGAGCGCGGCGGGGGCGCGCTCCCCGGCCCCATAGACTGTCATTATCTACGGCGCGTCCGCGCCGTAAATAATGTGCATGTCCCTTTCTCCCCCCGCAGCGGATTCGCCGAGCGGGGAGGAGCGACGGAATCCACTGTTCTCTATGAGAGCAGTGGATTACCGTAATGACAGTGACGGATTGGCGCCGTACTGCAGCGCAAATCCGGCGCGGAGCACGGCGCCAATCCGTGCCCAAATAAGCCGTGTGAACGAGGCCTTAGAGTGTTCGTTATGTTTTGCTACTTTAGTTTCTAAATTTAAAGTTTGCGCACCTGCAACCGTTTCCTGTGACCAACAGCAGGGGATCGTTTTTTATGGGCTGAAGTGTAGTTTTGTATTGGTATTATTTTGGGAGTGATGTGATTTTTGGATTTTTATTCACTTTTTATTCTAATTTTTTTGGGGACGAGTATGAAAAATGTCATAGCCACCAATCAGAGCTCATAGCGACCAATCAGAGCTCATAGCAACCAATCAGCTCCACTTTGTAAAAATGAAGGGGAGCTCCAATTGGTTGCCGCGGGATCTGATTGGTTGCTATGGGCTCTGATTGGTTGCTATGGGCTCTGATTGGTTGTTATGAGCTCTGATTGGTCACTATGGGCTCTGATTGGTTGCTCTGAGCTCTGATTGGTTGCTATGAGCTCTGATTGGTTGCTATGGGCTCTGATTGGTGGCTATGGGCTCTTATTGGTTACTATGGGCTCTGATTGTTTGCTATGAGCTCTGATTGGTTGCTATGAGCTCAGATTGGTTACTATGAGCTCTGATTGGTCTTCATGGGCTCTGATTGGTTGCTATGAGCAACAAAAAAAGTCTTAGACCAAGACAGTTTTCATACAGGAGGCCCGTGACAGTTTTTTGGCATTATTCTCTTTTTCTACAGTGTTAGCATATGTGATAAATTATGCTAGATTTTAATCGATCAGCCTTATATGCACAATTTGTAAACGGACAACCGCGGGGGGGGCGGGGTATTGAACTTTTAATATAATAATATCTTTCTGTCCATAGAAATACATAAATAAATAGATATGAGATGGATAGATAGATAGAAAGATAGATAGATAGAAAGATAGATAGAAAGATAGATAGAAAGATATATAGGTGGATAGATATCTGGATAGATGGATAGATAGATAGATAGACAGATAGATAGATAGATAGATAGATAGGGGATAGACAGATAGATAGATAAATAGATAGATAGAAATGTATACATATGTATTTTTAATTTTTTTCTCTTGTACTTTTAATGCCCCCAGGTACTTGACCACTAGGGTGTGCGGTTGCTTGTACACTGTTCTGCAATAGTAAATGTTGCAGAACAGTGTACAAAAATGACTTTCCTATTACACCCTGCCTATGGTAGGTGCAGTGGCAGACAGTTATTTAGAGATATTCAGATATTGTATTCTTACACCCCACACCTCTATCTTATCTCATCTTCAGCCCCGATACAACATCAGCACGATGCCTACAGTTTTTTCAATGCTGCGACCAATGTGTCTAATAGAAAATGATGGCGGTAAACTGGTGGTCAATAAAGAAGCCAAGAAACTCCTCTCAGAAATCTCTGAGCCGGTGATTGTCGTCGCCATCGTAGGAAAATATCGGACAGGAAAATCTTTCTTGATGAACAGGTTGGCTGGATGCAATAAGGGTAAGTAACCTGACTAAATGAGGCGTGTCAGGGAAGCCGTGCCCACTCGGGGGTCGACGCCAGACTTGGGATGTATTTGTGACGTTGCACTTCCCCCAGGGGTACGTAAGGTTAGCCAGATACGGTTTTACAGTTAACAACTGTGCACACAGGCACAGGAAGACCCAGGGAGTGTGAGAGGATAGCCCCGCTCACCCACAACCTTAAACAACTAGGAGAGATCTGTTTACCTGCACCGGTGAACCATACCTCTGCCAGGCCGGTAGACTGCCACAGGTTCCTCATTAGTTATAAGCCTGGTCCGTTACAGACTTATAACTGGGCCAGGAATCTGCCCTGGGTAGCGATATATTCGAGACCGAGAAAACAGACATGTGGGTTGTATGATCGAGACAACAGACCAGCTCAGGATCAAAGTTTATATACTTTAACTGCCTTAAGAGCACACTAGACAAACAATACATACAGTACATAATGGATACAGCTCTACATGTACTGGTCAAAGGTACAAATACAGATAGGATATGGGTACAGACAAAAGAAGCAACAAGATGGGTTTAGTTACCTTAGGTTGGCCTTGTGCTGGGCATACATAGGGGTGAATACAGCCTCCTGGTTTTGGAAGCTGTTGATACTATTGGCATAACCCCTTTTCCCAATGGAGACGCGACACTGGGCTCAGGTGGGCCCTTACTTTTATCCATACTGGGCATCCCACATCAAACCCATGGGACATCTATACTCTACGCCCACCAGGGCCATGCTGGTTCTGGCTTCTAACACTGGAACGGGCCATATTTTGGCATGGGAATGGTGCAAAGCAATGCCAATGGTACCATCAGAACTGGATGGGCCTAAGCTATGCTGGGATACCAAACTATGGATCGCTGCTCTCTTCCTGGTATTAGCTTCTCATTTCTCCCTGCCTGTTGGTCCTACAAATAAGGGAGTGACAGCTATGCACGTGGGACACTTTCATACTTAAAAATATGAAACTGGGGTGTGCTTGTGACGCACAGTTGTTCCATAATTTTTTATTGATCTTTGGCACTGGGTGTCTGCCAAATCTCCTTTTATGCTTTGCCTCCTGGAGCAAATGTTTACATTGGCAATGGGGAGACTCGACAAGGTGCCCACGAAATAACTGAGAACTCTTTGAGGCTTGACTCCTTGCTGAGGCACCAGTTGGCTGCCTGATTGAGTGAGCAGGTGATTTCCCTGGGGAGGAGAAGACTCTGAGAGAGGCCTGTTTCATGTGTCTGTGGGGGAAACTACCAGAACTGGGGGGTGACTGCAATACCACACAAACCCTGATGACTAGGGTGGCGATGTCAAGGAGTTTTTCTAACCTCATACATTAACTTTACTGGATGCTCTATAATGCAGGACTGGTATTTTATATTTTATTCAGTAGTCTTGCAACCTTTAGACTAAAGCCTCACCTGGATTTCCTTCTTATCTAGATGGCGACCACCTATTGACTTTATACACACGGGTGGTGGCATTTAACTCTGCAAGGCTGTTTTAAAACATCCATACAGAGTGCACAGCTGTTTACTGACTGTGCAGCTGTGAGAGTGGAGAGCTGGCTGTCAGCAGAAGGCAGGGACAGATTACCATCCCTGCCTACCCAATTGCTGTATATACAGTACTCCATGAGCTGTACATACAGATAGGCAGAAAGCCTATGTGATCACTGGTGGATCTGTAGTTGCAGCTGCAGTTGGGTCTTGTCAGATCCAGGTCAGCTTAATGCAGGGGGCTGATGAATTATTTCAAAATTACAGAGGAAATCAGCAAAGAAAGCTGTAACATATTGTAGTCATTGACCTCTATTTCTATCCAAATAATCCTTTTAGGTTTTCCTCTGGGATCCAGTATCCAGTCCAAGACTAAAGGGATCTGGATGTGGTGTGTTCCCCACCCTCAGAAACCTGGACATGTTCTGATACTGCTGGACACTGAGGGACTCGGAGATGTGGAGAAGGTGAGATCCAAGATCTAGTTGCTTACTGTTGGCAAATATATCAGTTTGATGCCTTGGTAAAGGTAAAATGTTGGGGGTGTTGAAACTGTGTTAAAACCTACTTCAAAGCCTACAAAGCAAGGTATTATAGGAGTATTCCCATCTCAGATATTTATGTTGTGTCGACATATCTTGGGAAGATGGTCTGCTTGTTTGTGTCATGGCAGAAGAGAGCGGAAAGGTGTCTATCCATGTGATGTTCTGACCGCCCTTTTGATTGGGAGCTCAAGGAACTAAGGTATGGGAAGCTGAGGTATAGGGAGCTGAGGTATGGAGGGGGAAGGTATATTGAGCTGAGGTATAGGGAGTTGGGATATGTGGAGTTGAGATATTGGGTGCTGAGGCATCGGGGGCTGAGGTATAGGGAGCTGAGGCATCGGGGGCTGAGGTATAGGGAGCTGAGGCATCGGGGGCTGAGGTATAGGGAGCTGAGGCATGAAAAGGTGAGTTATTGGGAGCTGAGGTGTAGGGAGCAAAGGTATGGAGAGGTGAGTTATTGGGAGCTGAGGTATAGGGAGCTGAGGTATAGGGAGCAGAGGTATGGAGAGGTGAGTTATTGGGAGCTGAGGTATAGGGAGCTGAGGTATAGGGAGTTGAGGTATAGGGAGCTGAGGTATAGGGAGCTGAGGTATAGGGAGCTGAGGTATAGGGAGCTGAGGTATAGGGTGCTGAGGTATAGGGAGCTGAGGCATCGGGGGCTGAGGTATAGGGAGCTGAGCCATTGGGGGCTGAGGTATAGGGAGCTGAGGTATGAAAAGGTGAGTTATTGGGAGCTGAGGTATAGGGAGCTGAGGTATAGGGAGCTGAGGTATAGGGAGCTGAGGTATAGGGAGCTGAGGTATAGGGAGCTGAGGTATAGGGAGCTGAGGTTTAGGGTGCTGAGGTATAGGGAGCAAAGGTATGGAGAGGTGAGGTATAGGGAGCTGAGGTATAGGGAGCTGAGGTATAGGGAGCAGAGGTATGGAGAGGTGAGTTATTGGGAGCTGAGGTATAGGGAGTTGAGGTATAGGGAGCTGGGATATAGGGAGCTGAGGTATAGGGAGCTGAGGCATCGGGGGCTGAGGTATAGGGAGCTGAGGCATCGGGGGCTGAGGTATAGGGAGCTGAGCCATTGGGGGCTGAGGTATAGGGAGCTGAGGTATGGAAAGGTGAGTTATTGGGGGCTGAGGTATAGGGAGCTGAGGTATGGAAAGGTGAGTTATTGGGAGCTGAGGTACAGGGAGTTGAGGTATAGGGAGCTGGGATATAGGGAGCTGAGGTATAGGGAGCTGAGGTATAGGGAGCTGAGGTATAAGGAGCTAAGACATGAAGAGGTGAGGTATAGGGAGCTGTGATATAGGGAGCTGAGATATGGGATGCGTAGGTATATAGGGCTGAGGTATATGAAACATAGATATGGGGAGCTGTAGTATAGGGGGCTGTTTTATAAAGAGCTGAGATATGGGGAGCTGAGATTTTGGGAGCTGAGCTCTAATGAGCTGACATATGGGGATATGACATATAGGTTAAGCAGAGCGTCCCGACATGGGTGGAATGATGATATTGGTATGCTTGGCGGTGGGTAGAAGCATGTCCTGGTGTGGTGTCATGTATTTGGGCAGGGCCCATTGCACTGCTCGGCCTGAGCACCCATAATGATGCTAAGACAGTCCTGGCTCAGTCCTTTCTTTATTACAGGGTGACAGCAAAAATGACAGCTGGATCTTCTCCTTGACTGTTCTCCTGTGCAGTGCTCTGGTTTATAACAGTATGGGGACCATCGATCAACAAGCAATCGAGCAATTACAGTATCCTTTACAGATAAGAAGAGTTGGTGATGGTTTGAAAGATATTTTAGTGGAAGAGGCTTCTGGAAATCCTGTGGCCTCTGATATTTCCTGAGGTCAAATTATGTACAGGATACAAATATAGTTGAGTCCAAGAGATTTCAGTCCCAGCATTGGCAAATATGACGTATAGAAAGAATAACCTGTCAGTGGATTCCTTATCGTGCTTACATGATGAATAGTTCATACAGTGCCTTGTTGTGAGGTTGCCATACAGTAAGACATAGTCCAAATATGTATCTGGTTGGCACAGACGGCAACAAAACTTATAACCGAAATGAAGTCAACCAGCAGTCACATGCAAGTAACATGAATCGTGTATCAAAAACTAAGTGCAGGGACTTACTAATGGACGGCAAGGCACAGGATGACCAGGGTGCAGATGGAAATCGAAGGGTAAGTGATTTGTATCCAGAAAGTAAGACACCAAAAAACACCTGCTCCTAGCAGCCAATTTAAACTCATGCCCCACCGCCCCCTAAATCTACCCTAACACCAGCCCCGGCCCTATCCCCCCTGACAAAAACCCCTTCAATGCCCTTTCATTTGCCCTACCCCAGCATCTAAAAAAAAAAAAGATAATTCGGGAATGAACACTGAAAGACGACACGGGGGCAGAACTGAAGCAAAAAGGGGGACTTAAAAACCAAACGGGCCTAATAACTAGGAATAGATAACTCCCAAAACAGGACTGAAGGCATCAAGCTCCCAAGACACAATCTCTCAGTTACAAGTATAGGCCGTAACCAGCTACACAGTGAAACTCAGCTTTATAGAAGGCTCGCAATCAACCACTCCCACATAATCCAGCTCACATGTGCCGCATGGTCAGCTGTATCCAGAGATTAAATAACCAAAACAGCCTCATTGTCTAGGACCGGAGAGGAAAAATGACAGGAGAATCCCCCTTAAGCATCATTCCATGGATATACAGTATAACTCACAGTACCCAAATTGTACCACATAATGCGAAGGGTCCACATCACAGAGCCACAAATGCTCTAAAAATCCGAACCCTTCTATATTTTGCAGTTGGAATGATACTACCTCCTCTCCATGACAACAAGTATACACAATTAACCATTAGATGTTAAAATCTGATGTGGACCATCTCAGAGGGAAGACACACGATAATGCTTTCTCTGGAAATTGGGAAGCAATTGTGAAAGGGAGTTTAGAGGGGTTTTTGCCACAAAGACATTTCATGCCTGATTTTTCTTTCTTCAGCTTTCAGTGTGCTCAAAAAGGGGGGGGGTTTGATTTGTTTTAAAATGCATATCAGTGACCCAGCGGCTTGACATCACCATGCCTTTCCCCCCGGTGCTACTCTACTTTAAAAAGGTTGTTTTGTAAAAAAGCTGGGGGAGCTACAAGGTGGTTGGATTTTAACTTAAACTTGGGGGCCTAGGTTCAAATGTCTGCCAGAACCAAATGGGGGATTTTTTTTTGTTCCAATGCACAGACGTGATTGAGGTTTCTTTTTATTTATTTATTTCCACTGTTTGACTAATTACTAAGGAGTACAGAGGACTGGAGTAGAATGACAGCACCTGGGGTTGGACACTCGTTCAGCAGTGAATGTGTGTGATTTTGAGGGGTAAGAGGACTGGAGTGAATGACAGCACCGGGGGGGGACACTCGTCAGGTGAATGTTGTGATTTTAAGGAGTAAAGGAAGGGGTAGAATGACGCCCTGGGGGTTGAAACCACTCCTAGCAGTGAGTTTGTGTGGGTTATAAGGAGTACAGAGGACAGGGTGGGATGACAGAAACCCGGGGGGAACACTCGCCACGGAGTTTTTTGTGATTACTAGGGTAAAGAGGAGGGGTAGAATGACAGACCTGGGGTTGAACACCGTCAGCAGTGAGTGTGTGTGATTACTAAGCAGGAAGATACGCAGTAGCTGCCTGGAGGGGGGGGGGGGGGAGGTGATGTCTGAGTGTGCGGAGGATGAGGAGCTCTCATCCCCGGTCATATCCCCTGGAGACGAGCTCCCAAATGGATAATAAGGGGGCAGCTAAAATAAAAATGGTGCAGAATTTTTAAGAGTGATGAATGGTGAAAATGTTAATTATTTAATTTGCAAGATTCCCACGTCGATTTCACTTTGTGGCATAACCCATCTAAGACACCTAGAAAATCCTTTTACCATGGTTCTGTGCAGTTGACCAGAGGCTAGACTTTCCTTTACTGTGGAAAATATTAATTTTTCTTCCCGAACTGAATACCCTGATTAAGGCAGAGTGGCTTGTTGGCATCCCCTTAGTACCCAGCACATGGGTCAAAATTCCCCCAATGAACCCTTTAGTAGGACATTTTCTTTGTGTCTGGAAAACCCCAAAAAAGCCCTGCTTGGACCCAAAGCCATCAGCTA
Organism: Phyllomedusa bahiana; assembly: GCA_025379985.1. Lineage (NCBI taxonomy): Eukaryota > Metazoa > Chordata > Amphibia > Anura > Hylidae > Phyllomedusa > Phyllomedusa bahiana. The sequence continues at coordinate 82,120 of JAODAL010005753.1, read as the reverse complement.
TAATCTGTAGGAAACTTGTAATAAGTGTTCAGTTTCCCTGTAGCGCCACCCCAGGGGAATTTAGTTATTACACAATGTCCATTCCACTGAAAAGTTTATTTCTGTAAAGTAGGACAGGACAAGTCCTCCCGGTCAGGAAACCCCTTTGTAGCATCTCTACTCTGATGAGGATTCTAAACAGAGGACCTCACTCTATTAACTCAAATACAACTAATAAGATATAAGAAAAAATATAAGGAGTTTTCTAACTGGACAACCCCTTTAAGATTCTACCGGATACAACCATGGCTATTTCCTTATCTAAATAATCTTACAGCTACGTAACTGAACTAACAAAAATGATAAAGGTTAAGTCTACTAATACCAAAGATGTTTCTGACGAACACAAGGAGTTTCTACCATCATTTACCTGGTGCGTCCGAGACTTCACCCTAGAACTGGAAAGAGATGGCAAGGAAATTACAGAAGATGAATATCTGATGATGGGTCTAGAACTGAAACAAGGTAATGGCTATTGTATGATGAGGAGGACACTTGGCGCCTTAACCCCTTAACTCCCAGGCCTGAAAAGTAGTTAATGACCAGAACGTTTTTTTAGTTTTTGCCTCCTTGCGTATCAACAGTTGTAACTTTTTTATTTTTTCAATGACGCAGTTTCATGAGGCCTCGTTTTATTCGAGACAAGTTGTACTTTATGGGAGAATAGTTTAAGTTCACTTATAAATAATTGCAGAATTTGTTTTTTATTTTTAAGAATTTAGTTTTTTTTGTTTTTTTTACATTTTTTTTTTTTTACACCTTTCACATTTCCCACTAAACTTGTTAGATTAATTCTACAGGTTATTACGGTCGTCTGGATACCTAATATGTGTAGGTTTTTTTGTGTGTGTAATTTATGTACAATTTTTTATTAAATATTTATTTTTATTTTATTATTTATTTTTTTATTGTTTTTTTTTTTTAAAATTTTTATGTTTTTTTTTTTAATACCCAGAAGGGAGAACTGTTTTAAGTTTTTCTTTATTTTTTTTTTACACTTAGTAATGTATTAACATATTCATATATGCTAATACATTATAATCTGTGTCAGTCTGACACAGGCAGTGATCAGGACACCGCACAGTGCGTCCTAGTCACTGGCTTAGTACACAGACAGCTCTGGGGCCCCTCTCGGTCTCCAGGGCTGACTGTGCAGCCGTTCCCCGGGCTCTGTCGGGTGACCGGGTTTTCGTTTACCCGACAGAGCAGGGGAAAACCCTTTGATTGCGCTGCGGTTTAAAACACCGCCGAAATCAAGGGTTTAAAGCACCGCGGGTTGCGGAGGTTTCCTCCGCCCCCGGTGCTCGCAGGACATGCTCGGGGGGGGGGGGTGTAAACCCCGAAGTTGACAGCGACGCCACAAGACGTCGCTGTAGACTAACGACCCGCACCAGCCTACGGCAAAAGTCCGTGGGCGGTCATTAAAGGTTAAAGGGGTTTTCTCACCAAAAGGTTTAGCTTTTAACATGGAGGGAAAGGTAAATGAAGACTATTACCAAATACATTGCTCTTTTGATTTCGCTTTGGTCAAGAGATAAATTAGATTTCATCTCCTCTTAGAGCACACAGGTTACTCTGGTTACTGACCACCTCTCCAAATCTCTCTTTCCTTTCTTTTCTCTCTTATTATTCTAATCTGCCGTCAGTCAGTAAGTTCGACCATGGTGAGTCATTCCCTGTAGAGTCTTATCTCTAGAAACAGAGTATGTTTAGCTAAGGCCAGCAGGATATTGACTTGTATTAAAAGAGGCCTGGACTCGCGGGACAAGGATGTAATATTACTGCTGTATAAAGCATTGGTGCGGCCTCACTTGGAATATGCTGGTCAGTTTTGGGCACCAGTTTATAGAAAGGATGTAATGAAGCTAGAGAGAGTACAAAGACGAGCAACCAAACTTATAAGGGGAATGGAGCATCTTAGTCATGAGGAGAGGTTAAAAGAATTGAACTTATTTAGTCTTGAGAAAAGACGGCTCCGGTGGAACATGATTAATTTATAGAAGTATATAAATGTCCCCTACAAGAAGTGTGGGGAAAAATTATTTCATGTAAAACCCCTCAAAAGGCAAAGAGGGTGCTCCCTTTATCGGGAGGAAAATGGATTCAATCTCCAGAGGAGAAAAGCCTCCTTAAAGGGAACCTGTCACATAGTTTATGCCCTCTTGCTGAGGGCAGCACAGGCTAGTGTCAGACCTGCTGTTCCCAGCGCTGTGTCCCTGTGTCCCCTCAAATCTTATTCATGAGTAGGTGTTGGTGCCCCGCCCACCAAAGGCTAGCTCCACCCACCAAAGGCTAGCTCCGCCAACTGACAGTTATTCACATGTTTCTATCTATTCAAAGTAATAGGTTTGTCAGTTGAGGTGGGCGGGGCTAGCCTCCGATTGGCCGGGTTTGAAAAAAACTGACTCTATGAAGGACTCTTCTGGCTGAAAACTGCAGATTTGAGCACTAAATACATGAAAACTGCCGCATCTTACAGAACAAGGGACACAGCGCTGGAAACAGCAGGTCTGACACTAGCTTGTTCTGTCCTCAGCCAGGGGGGCATAAACTATGTGACAGGTTCTCTTTAAGAGCTGGTCACAGCAGGAACAGGTGAGGGTTTCAAGAAAGACTTAGCTAACTACCTGAAACTAAAGAATATTAATACGTATGTAGCCGTATAAAATTCTAGATCCAGACTCATGGTAACTCTGGGATCAGAAATGAAATCTTCCTTAGAGCAGATTGGTTCTTGCCTAATGTTATTCAAAGCCTTTATCAGTAGGTAAACTGAGCTTAGGAAGCTCCTTATCCCCCTCTCTTCACCCACATTTTCCCCACCCTTGGTTATACTTGATGCACATATATCTTTTTCTCTTTTTTAACTATGTAACTAAATGAGAAGCCTACAATCTTTTGAGTACTAAAGCCTTGTATACTACACCTTATAAATCTCTTGCACTTTTGTCAGTATAACAGGAATAGCTAGGAATAACAGATCTTAAAATTTTTTAAATTTTCACGGGCCCACACGTGACCGGGAAGTGGAGCCCTAAAGCTGCCTGGGGGCCCTGGGGAAACTGCAAGGTCAGAAAATTTTTTTTAAAAGATCCCCAGCCGTTTAGCCCTCCCCACCCATGGTCAGGCTGGGGTGGTTTTTAAAAGTTTTCAGACTCACATGCCTGTGGGGGGGGTCTTTTGCAGTGATAAAACAAATCGCTCTGCTTTTTCCTATCAAAACCTGTTACCCCTGACATGAGTGAAAGAATTTAAAAAGTTTTGTACTCTGGCGGAGTTTAAAAGGGAGTTTTCACTTAGTTTTAAATGGGGAAGCTTTCAAAGTCCTTTACTGAGAAAAGGGAACTCTGAAAGGTGCCCCAACCAGGGGGGGGGAACTGGTGCTGACGGCTTTTTTAGGAAAGGGCCCTTAAGGAGCGCTTGGGAGGGTGGTCGGAAAACAAAAAAAAACCTTGGGTGTCTGGGGCGGATTCTTTATCTCCTGAAACAAACATAAAAAACCAAAACTTTTGTTTTGGCCCCTTTTTTTCCCTTTTCCCCGGGCCGTTAAGAAAACCTTAAGGTTTGGCCCCTATGAGTACGGGGGTCACTTTTCCCTTTTTCGATCCAGAAATATGTCTTTGCATATTTTTTTAAAGATTTTTTGGGGGTTCAATTTTTAAAAAATTATACATGAAAACAACCCAAAATTGAGGCTTACCCCTTTGGGTACATCCCTGTTGTTAAAGGATCTTATTAAAAATGAAATTAAGCCTATCTGAAAATAGCCCATTGATAGCACTTTTTGCCTTCCTTCCTGGGACCCCAGTACTGAAAAACCCTTTTTTTAAATTTGTATTAAATTAAAATTTTAATTTTTTTGTAAAATTTCAAAATTAAAAACGGGGGTTAAAAAGGGACAAGTTCTAGAATTCACTTTTTATTTTACTATAGGACAAAATTTCAAAATTACAATCTCCCTCGCGAGTGCATCCGAAACTATTTCCACTCTCACAAATGCTTTGTATTTGACCGTCCAAAATCAAACAAAAAACCCTGGGGGCGTCTGGATGAGCAAAAGGGAGAGTGAGAAAGCCCAAAAATTTTTTAGGAAAAAGGGGGGCTAAGTTCTATGGTTTAACATAATGGGACGCGGTGTAAAGGCCGTGGACGGGGGGAATAACAGTCACTGGCAAAAGTAAGTACAATAAACGGGAAAATTTAAAGGATATAAAAATTTAATAATCTCAAGGGGTTTGAGAACCCCAAATTTGTTTTTACAAAGCTTCCCTTTTAAAGGGAATGTGTCATCAAAAAATTAGTCATTTTTTAAAGTCCATTTTTAATGTTTAAACACTTTTTTAGGAAATTTTTTTTTTAATTTTTCATTTTCACTTTTTTTAAAAAATTTTTAAAAACTTTTTAGTCCTTTCAGTTTTCCTTTTGGGCCCCAAGGCCTTTTTTCATGCTTTTTAAAAGTAGTCAGAAAAGAAGCCTTTTCAGTACATCTGCACATAGGGGACTTAAGACTGAATCAGTCCCCTTTAAATTTTTATTAAAAAGTTTTCTAGGCATGCTCTTGACCTGAGAAAAAAGTCCCTGGCAAAAGGGGGGTGAAAGGGTGAACTGTGACTATCTTTCCCCTTGGGACTGGGGATCCTGTGTTATCTATTTACACCCGGGGTTTTCCTTTCAGTTTGACCCTCTTTGTGCTGATAATGGCAGACAAAAAAAGAATTTTCTGTACAGAACAGGGGAAAAATGTCAGACCCCAATTTTTGGTTTGTGGCCAAAGGGAAAACTTTCAGGATTAAGAATTATTAAAAAATATTTAAATTTAAATGGAAAAAATTTTTAAAAAATATGTTAAAACCCAAAATTTTTAAAAAAATAAGTTTAAAAATAAAAACCCGAGTTAAACAAAAAAATTTTTGAGGGCACATTCCCCCTTTTAAAAGTTCCCAAAAATTTGAAGCCTCCACTCGGAAGCTCATGATAGATTCATACAGATAACTCAATAACCAATTAAAGGGCCCTTTTTTTGGGGCCCCATTTGTCTTTGTTTTTTCCTCCCCTTTAATAGAAAAAGTTTTTTTTTTTTCATGACATTGAGGAAATTGTCTTAGGCAGGAGAAGTTTTTCCTTTTGGGGGGGAGTTTTAGTTTACATTTTAAAATTTTGCTGATTTTTTTTTTCTTTTTTTTTCAATTTTTTTTAAAAATTTTTTTTTTATTTTACACCAATTCCCCACTTTCCCCATTAAAAAAAACCCGTTAGATTAATTTTTTACAGGCTTTTTATAATCATGTTGATACCTAATATAAGTAGGTTTTTTTTTGGGGTGTGCCCATAGGGACCCAAAAAAATTTTTTTTTTTATTTTGTATTTCTTTTTTTTACTTTTTTTTTTTTTTTTTTTTTTTATAATTCCCCCTGAAGGGGTAAATATTTTTTCAATTTTTTTTTTTCACTTAGTAATGTAATTTGTATATTTATGTAGAAACCTAATATAATTTGGTTTTTTTTTTTTTGTGTGTAAAATAGGGACCCCAATTTTTTTTTTTATTAAAGATTTTTTTTATTTTATTTTATTTGATTTTTATTTTTTAAAAACTTTTTTTACTTTTTTTTTTTTAATCCCCCTGAAAACATAACTATTTTCCAATTTTTTTTTTTTTCCCTAGAAATGTTTTTTGTAAATTTTATATACATCAGGTCCATTTATATTTGGGGCCAGGCACAAATTTTTTTTTTTGGAAAACCCGTTTCTGAAAAATATTTAAGTTTTTAAATTATATAAAGAAAATGCACATAAAGGGTGATGTTTTGCTATATTTTTTAAATACGCACTCCCCGGGATCAGGTTCATTACAGAGTGCCCATGGAAATTTTTAATCCCCTAAAGGATGGGAGGGGGTGTGGGGGGTGTCTTACAAACAACCGTACGAAGCTAAAGATTTAAATTTTTAAAAACCCGAAAAATTCCAGGCGCATTCCTACTGGAAAAGGTAGACCCTTTTAAAAAGGGGTTTTTCCTGGTTTTGAATTTGTGAAAAAAAGCAAAGAATGTGCTGAAAAAGCCCCGCAGTAGCCCGATTTCATAGTTTCATACGCATTCTACACTACTTTTTGGGGCGAAATTAAAATTGGCCCCTGGGGGCCAAAAAAATACATGTTGCCCAAAGCCCGGGTTTCATCTTTTTTTTAAATTTATCCACAAAAAAATTTTGGATCAAGAGTTTAGGGTTTCACCCCCCTTTAATGTCCCCGCCCTTTTTTAAAAGGGACCAAAAAGTAATTGGAAAAATTTAAAATAATTGAAAATTTAATTTGTTCATTTTAATATTGGGTTAAAAAACCTTTTTGTTGGCAAGGGGGGCCGGAATTTCTTGAACTCCGGGACATAACCAAAGGGCTGTTTTTCCTCCTTTCTAATGCTCTGCCGCCTTTACCGCATTTTTCAGTTGCTGTTTTGTTTGTGGCTTTTCTGTCCCGAAGTTTGTCCCTTTTCCCAAATGAATTGCTGCTCTTTGGGTTGAGATCAGGTGGGCCCGAAATTTGGGCCCTTTATAAATTTTCCAATTTTTTGCTTTAATAAAAATCCCCCGGGGTTTTGGTCATTGTCAATTTTGTATTATGAAATGCCCACCGATCAGTTTGGCTTTCATTTGGCTGGATTTTTTCAACAGTATATCTCTTAATACCTTAGAATTCTCTGGCTGCTTCTGTCCCGTGTCACATCATCAAAAAATACCCTAGTGACCCCCGTGACCCCGGCGGGCCCTACCTGCCAAGCCATCACACCCGCTTCCAAAGTGTTTTTTTAGATTATGTGGTTTAAACTTGGTTTTTGGCTTTTTTCAAAGCCTTCATCATACTTTTTCTTTCCATCATTTTTGATAGAGGTTGATCTTTTTTTCATCTGTCCAAAAAAGGGTTCTGGGGTGCGGGGTTTTTTTAGATGTTTTTTAGCAAAGTCCAATTTAGCCATTTTATTCTTGTGGCTTGCACCATGCACTGAACCCTCTGTATTTATTTTCATGCAGTCTTCTAAAGTGGGGGATGTGAATTAATGCTCTGGTTCTCCTCTCCAGTTTTAGGTTATCTTGCATCCTCATTTTGGGGACCCATTAGAACGGGGGGTTCCCTGTATGGAGAATGCGATTCTAGCTCTGACGGAGATAGAAAACGCAGGAGCTTTGCAAGACGCAATGTCCAAATATGAATGTGGGATGAACAAAAATGCCCTACATTTCCCAACATTGAGTGAGACAGAGTTCCTAGACTGGCACATGAAATGTTCCAGAGAGGCCACTAAAGTCTTCACAAACCGAGCGCTCAATAAGGATCAGAAATATATACAAGAACTACAGGTCAGATATTCAGCCTCTATGGAAAGGAAAGGGGTATTCCAGTTTTGTCAACTGTGCCTGAACTGGAGATGGTTGACTTCTGGGACTTCCATCAATGACCAGAATGAATGACATGTCTCACAGTTCCCTCCAGCCACGTAGCCACTTCTAGGGGGAGTTTGACTTAAGCGGTGGTCCTGGAAATTCTATGGTGTTATGGCACTGATTGCACTGATTTAGACCACTGATAGACTATAGGCATATGTTATATAGTAGACCCCACCCAATGGTCAATGGCGGTGTAACGAGTTGCGCCGCGGTCCGGGCCACGGACCATGGTCGCACCCACGTTCCCCATAACGGCCCCCGGGCGGGGCCGGGCGCCGCCGGTCCCATCCACTCACCTGGCCTCGCTCCTGTCCGGTCCGCGTCCCCTGCCTGCCAGAATGCGCATGCGCGCCCCCTAGCGCGCGCTCGTCCATGTAAATTTAAAGGGACAGTGCGCTGTCCCATATAATTTTGCACCCACACCCACTTCCCTGCTGGATTATGTTGCCCCGACCTTAGAGAAAGCGTTCCTAAATTTATATTCTTCCCTTTACGTGTACAGAACCCCTTGCTACGTTTCTCGACTCCGAACCTCTGCCGCCTCCCCTTTCCTACCTGCCTGTCCACGACCACGAACCATTGCCGCCTGCCTGACCTTCTGCCTGCCCACGACTACGATTCCCGGACTACGATTCTGTACCTCGCTGCACCTCGGCCGCCATCGCAAGCAAGTCACTCAGGGGGGACGACCTGGTACCTCACGCCGCAGCAAGTCCATCCCGCTTTGGGGTTTGGGCTCTGGTAAAAACCCGGGGGGCTACTTAGATTGCGTTCCCTGGCGTGGCTTAACTATAAACGTTTTGGGGTGATCCGGCGGATCACTACCCAGCCGTCACAGTTAAAATCCAGCCATGGATCCCGCCAAGGTACCCCTGCCAAGCATTCGCGGATCTTACGACGAGGGTTGCCCAGCAGTCCGCAGCAAATCCACAACAGGAAACAGCATTGGGTCAGCTCTCCGCCATGATGCGTCGCTCTCCATCCCAGCAACAGTCTCCACCTGCGGCCCCGTCGGTGACTCCGTCTACGTCAGCCGTTCCTTGGCTACCGTGGGCCCCAAGCTTTGGCTCCCTTACCCTTTCAGCTTTGCCGGGGATCCCAAGCTCTGCCGGGGTTTCATACCCATGCTCCTGCACTAGAAATGATTGCGGATCAGTTTCCTCGAGAGGTCTAAGGGTGGCCTTCGTAGTGAGCCTACTATCCGGAAGGCCCCCTGGCTGGGCGACTCCCCTCTGGGACAGGAATGACCCTGTGACTGCAGATCTACAGACCTTCCTCCAGGAATTCCGCACCGTCTTCGAGGAGCCGGCGTGTGCTTCCTCTGCTGAGAAAGCCCTCTTGAGCCTTCGTCAAGGCGACTCCTCTGGGGGTGACTATGCGGTCCCAGTTCCGTACCCTGGCTTCGGAGCTCACGTGGAATGATGCCGCCCTCTGTGCCACTTTCAAAAAAGGGCCTGTCCAGCTGGGTATAGGACGCTTTGGCAGGAAGAGACCTTACGTCCTCCCTGAGTTGAACTAATTCATCTAGCAACTCGTATTGATATAAGGTTCGCAGAGAGGCAGGAAAGCTGCGTCAGGAAAAGTACTCGGCACGCCCCGTCGGCGGTTTCACCTGGCCCCGGTTTTTCAGCATCCTCCATTGCTGTCCCCTCAACCCTCTGAGTGGAACCCATGCAAGTGGACTGGGCCCATTTATCGGAGCAGGAGCTGAAGGGTCGCCGAACTGAAAGCTATGTCTCTACTGCCTAGTCCCGGACCATTTTTTGCAGAAGCGCCTGCTACGTTCCCAGCGTCCGGAAACGCTCACCCCTAGGTGCCGTAGGAGAGGTGTCCTAGGTGCAGTTTCTTCCTCTCCACTTTTGATGATGCCAGTGGAGGTGGCTTCGGATGCTGGTCCTTCGTTCCGGAGTTCTGCCTTCCTGGATTTGCGGTCTGCCAGGAACTTCATCTTAGCCTCATTGGTAACCCGGTACCGCATACCTGTAGTCCGGCTGGAGAAGCCGCTGCTTATTTCTTCGGTCAGTGGGGCTCCTCAGTGACCCCATCCAGTACACAACCCGGACCCGGGACACTCCGTGTGGGGGCGCTACATAAGGAGAAGATCAGGTTCCACGTTCTGTCCCGTGCTTCCTCGGCGATCCTCTTGGGGCTTCCCTGGCTTCAACGTGACGCCCCTACGCTCGATTGGAAGACAGGCGTAGTTCTGCGTTGGGGACCGGAATGCCAGAACCGTTGCTTGGAGGCACCACGCCCGATGCCTACCACTTCTTCTCCGCCCCCTTTGTCAAGCCGTTGCCAGAAACCAGGCTTGGGGATGTATTCTCCGAGAAAGAGGCCGATTCGCTGCCCCCAAACATCGGCCTTACGACTGCCCCTATTTGAACTCCCAGGAACCAGTCCACACCCCGGGGGAGGGTCAAACCCCGGGTCCGTGCCGGAGACTCGGGCCATGTCGGCCTACATTCGGGAGAATCTGCAGAAAGGATTCATTCATAAGTCCTCCTCCGCAGCCGGAGCCGGGTTTTTTCTTCGTGCAGAAAAAGGATGGTTCCCTCTGTCCGTGTATAGACTACAGGGGTCTAAATAAGATCACCGTAAAAAACCGCTACCCTCTCCCACTGATCTCAGAGCTTTTTGACCGTCTCAAGGGGGCTAAAGTGTTTTCCAAGTTGGATCTGCATGGAGCCTATAACCTCATCAGAATTCGGGAGGGGGATGAGTGGAAGACGGCGTTTAATACCCGAGATGGACATTTTGAGTACCTCATGATGCCCTTTGGGCTCTGCAACGCTCCAGCGGTGTTCCAAGAACTTGTCAACGATGTCTTCCGGGATCTCTTATACACCTGCGTCATAGTGTACCTAGATGACATCCTGATTTTCATCACGGATCTTCAGACTCACCGGGCTCAAGTGCGCCAGGTTCTGCAACGTTTGCGCAGCAACCAACTGTACGCCAAGCTGGAGAAATGTTTATTCCATCGGACCAGCCTACCTTTCCTCGGCTACATAGTCTCAGCTGAATGCCTAAAGATGGACCCGGCAAAACTCTCTGCGGTACTACCATGGCCCCGTCCTGTCGGTCTTCGGGCAATACAGCGCTTCCTGGGCTTCCAGAATTATTACCGACAATTTATTCCCCACTTCTATCGTGGCCCTTACTAGGAAGAATGCGAACCCGAGATGTTGGGCCCCCGGAGGCGAGAAGACGTTTGTGGATCTAAAGACGGCCTTCTCCACTGCTCTTGTCTTGGTCCGGCCTGATTCCGAGAGGCCGTTCTCTTTGGAGGTGGATTTCCTCTTCCGTGGGGGCAGGGTGGTCCGTCACACAGAGAAGCTCCAAAGGCAAGATTTTCAACATGTGGGTTTTCTTCTCAAAGACCTTTTCGCCGCTGAGTGGAACTATGCCATTGGGGACCGGGAACCTTTGGGCCATCAAGTTAGCCCTAAGGATGGCGACATCTGCTGGAGGGGGCTCGTCATCCAATCGACATCTTTTCGGACCACAAAAATTTTTTTGTATCTTCAGACAGCCCAACGCTAAACCCTCGCCAAGCTCGGTGGTCTCCTTTTTTTCTCACTTTTGACTTTCGTATACATTTCCCGGATTTGGGGAGAAAAAACGTCAAGGCTGATCCCTCTCTCGGCCCCGGAAAGTGGTCGGTGAAGAACCCATGTTACAACACATTATTTTCCCCGAACGGTTGGGTTTACGTGCGCCCGCAGGTCTCCAAAACATTCCTACGGGCAAGACTTACGGCCGCTGGCACTCAGGAGGAAGATTCTGGGAGTTGGGGGGCCCCTAGCCCTTTGTGGCTGGTCATCCTGGTGCTCGGAAGTCTTACGCTTTGAACTCGCGGCACTATGGTGGCCGTCTCTAGCACAGGAGTCAAGGGCTTCACCCTCGCCTTGTCACTTGTGCTCAGAACAAGGTCCCACGCCCCAGGCCCACAGTTCTCTTGCATCCTCTGCCTGTGCCAGAGATCCCAGGACGCACATAGCAAAGGACTTCGTCACGGAAACCCACCATTCTCCTCTGGGAACCCCGGTCATCTGGATAGTGACGGACCAGTTCTCAAAGATGTCCCACTTTGTGCCCCTCCTGGCCTGCCGTCTGCCCCACAATTGGCTAATCTTTTCTTCCGCATATCTTCTGGCTTCATGGACTGCCCTCCACACATTGTTCTCCGACCCGGTGTTCAATTTGTTTCCCGATTTTGGCGTGCATCATGCTCCCGTCTGCAAGTCAAGTTGGACTTTTCATCGGCCTATCACCCTCAGTCCAATGGGCAGGTGGAGAGGGTGAACCAGATTCTGGGAGAATACCTGCACCACTTTGTATCTGGATGCCAGGACAACTGGACCGAGCTGCTCCCGTGGGCCGAATTTGCTTATAACCATATGGACTCGGATGCTGCCGGCGTCTCCCCATTTTTTGTAGTCTATGGCCCCCCCGCACCCCCCCCCCCCCTTCCCCGCCTCCTGACTCGGATGTGCCCGCTGTCAACGACCAGGTTTGGGATATCAAGGCCATCTGGCAGGAGACGCGACCCTTCTCTACTTCGGCCTCTGCCCGTATAAAGTCTCAGGCAGACAAAAGGAGAAGACCTGCCCCGACGTTTCTCCCGGGGACCAAGTTTGGCTCTCCTCAAGATATGTGCGCCTGAAGGTCCCTAGTCTTAAATTGGGGGCCCTCGTTTTCCCCGGACCCTCAAGGTTCTTCGGCAGTTTGAATCCAGTGACATACAAGCTTTGTCTGCCTCCATCTCTCCGGATCCACAACGCATTTCATGTATCCCTCCTTAAGCCTCGGTTCTGAACCGGTTTCCCTCGGAAGAAAGTGACGCCTTCCCCCAGTACCGAATCCCTGACATCTTCGAGGTTAAAGGAACATTTTGGCTTATGAAAACGGTCAGAGGGAGACGTTTCTTCCTCGTGGATTGGAGGAGCTTCGGACCCGAGGAGAGATCCTGGGAGCCTGTATCTAACATCCTGAATCAGGATCTCATCCTCAGATTTCTGCAGCCTAAAAAGGTGGGGAGGCCTAATGGGGGGGGGGGGGGTACTAAAAACGGGTTGCGCCGGGTCTGGGCCACGGACCGCGGTCGCACCCGCGTTCCCCATAACGGGTCCCTGGCGGGGACGGGTGGCGCCGCGGGCCGCACCGCCGGCCGTGGCGCTGCCCGTCCCATCCACTCACCTGTCCTCGCTCCTGTCTGGTCCGCATCCCCTGCCGGCCGGAATGCGCATGCGCGCCCCCTAGCGCGCGCTCGTCCATGTAAATTTAAAGGGACAGTGTGCCGGTCATTGGGTAATTGCCGGGCGCTGTCCCTATATAGGTTTTGCACCCACGTCACTTCCCTGCTGGATCTATGTTGCCCCGAGCCTTAGAGAAAGCGTTCCTAAAGTATATACTTGCCTTACCGTGTACCAGACCCCTTGCTACGTTTCCCGACTCCGAACCTCTGCCGCCTGCCCTGACCTACCTGCCTGTCCACGACCACGAACCATTGCCGCCTGCCCTGACCTTCTGCCTGCCCACGACTACGATTCTCGGACTACGTTTCTGTACCTCGCTTCACCTCGGCCGCCATCGCAAGCTATTCACTTCAGGGGGGACGACCTGGTAGCCTCACGCCGGAGCAAGTCCATCCGCTTTGCTGCGGGCTCTGGTGAAAACCGGGGGCTACTTAGATTGCGGTCCCTGGCGTGGCTTAACTATCATCGCTTGCGGTGGTCCGGCGGATCCACTATCCAGCCGTCACAGGCGGCCTAAGCATTTCTATTGTTTCGGCAGGACACAATCAAAGCTGGTCTTCCTGCTTGACCTAAAGATTTAGGGTAACACGTTTGAATGTTTTTTGCGTGTTTTGAGCCATAGTCATAGCCCTGTCTGAAAGATATGTGTACAGTCGTACGCCAAAACCTTGTGCATGCTGCGACAGACCCGACACTTTTGAATGCACCAATTCTACACAGGTGTTTCTGGCCAAATTCATACGACGCGCCATATTTATGAATGTGGCACAAAACTGTCGTAACAAACCATACCAATTTCAAAGTGGCAAGGCTGAGGCAAATTTTGGAGCATACATGTGTCTCACCATGGGACACATTTATAAAGTGCTTTGAGATACTTTCATACATATTGACGAATACTACACTAATCTAGCAAGAGGTACAACTGTCTAGACTGCACCAGTTTTCATACCTGCCCTCTTAGTTTTTGAAGACAAAACTGCATTGCTTACTCAAACTTGGAATGATAGGTGTCAGCTGAATGATAGCTCCATAAATGGTTTACATGAATGTCCTCCGACTATGTGCTGATCAAAGGGGCTCCAACATCAGGTTGGTCCAAGGCTAAGGACCTTCCCTCAATTGAGATACCATAAAAGGCCAAAGCAAGAACTCCTTTAGTCTTTTTAACAATTACTTAAGCCAGCCAAAGACCTTATAGCTGCCGAAAGACCATGTTTACTGTCATGGAGTTGTTAGATAATTGGCCACCAGATTCATATAATGCCACTTGACTCATGGGTAAAGAAAGGAGTGTAGAGTTAACACGGCTGTAATACATTTCCTATTTTACTAACAGAATCAAATTTCCAAGAAAAGGCGGGAATTTATGAAAAGGAACGAAGATATATCCAGAGACGTGTGTAACAATCTGCTCAAGGACCTTAGCTTGACCATGAAGAATAAGCTCATGCAGGGATGTTACTCCAGACCTGGAGGACACAAGCTTTTCTTGATAGATAAGCTACAATTTGTGGAGAAATATCACAGAATGCCGGGAAAGGGAGTAAAGGTAATGAACAACTTCAAGATCTTTGTCGAGGGGTTGGGGTTCAATGGGATGTTATGTGTTGAACTCCTTGCTATTCCTTAAAGGGTACGTTGTCACATAGGATATGCCCCCCTTGCTGAGGACAGCACAAGCTAGTTTCAGACCTGCTGTTCCCAGCACTGTGTCCCTTATTCTGTAAGATGCAGCAGTTTTAGAGCATTTACCCCTCAAATCTTATTCATGAGCAGGTGTTAGCCCCACCCACCAAAGTCTAGCCCTGCCCACTGACAGTTATTTACATGTTTCTACCTATTCAAAGTAATAGGTTTGTCAGTTGAGGTGGGCGGGGCTAGCCTCCGATTGGCCGGGTTTGAAAAAAAAACTGACTCTTTGAAGGACTCTTCGAATGACTCTTCTGGCTGAAAACTGCAGATTTGAGCATTAAATACATTAAAACTCCAGCATCTTACAGAATAAGGGACACAGCGCTGGAAACAGCAGGTCTGACACTAGCTTGTTCTGCCCTCAGCAAGGGAGGCATACACTATGGGACAGGTTCTCTTTAAGACCATAGAACTACCGTACATTATGGAACATGATTGTGATTAGCTATGGACCATACGTATCTTTCATAGGCCAATAAATGCTCTATATATGTGCATGTGTCTATAGCAAAGGTATATTGTGGTAGGTTCCCAACCAGTCTATATAGTACAGCATAGGCTATTGTTAAAGGATAGCAATAATGCCTACTAAAATGTCATAGTGAGAGGTCAGCATTGATCATTGAGTGTCTAGGTAAAAAGAGCCATAATGATCAACAAAAAAGGAGCATTGTGCCCCTTTGTTTCTGCTTGGCTTTTCTTAAATAGCTGAGCCAGTGGTGTACGAATTTACAAAAAGACCCTTCTTTCCGAGGCTTTCAGCCAAGTGTTTGTGCTTCATCACATCCTCCTTGCTCTGGTTCTACCATAGTCTCAGTGTATTCTGTTATGTGCAGCTTTAGTCTGACCCCTGCCTCCTTCTTGTGATAGATTTCTCTATCAACTCTTACAAGAGGGAGGTAGGATAGAGCAGGTCGAAGCTGCATCTCATAGGATACACTGGAGATTCTGCACACAGCAGATAGCAGAGATAGTAGAGATAAGGGGATGTGTAGAGTCAGGAGAGAGTATTGTGAAGATGTACCTCATAGGATACACTGTAGATTCTGCACACAGCAGATTCTGAAGATAGCAGAGATCAGGGGATACGCAGAGTCAGGAGAGAGTATTGTGAAGCTGTACCTCATAGGATACACTGAGATTCTGAAGATACAGAGAAGGGATTCAAGTCAGGAGAGAGTATGTGAGCTGTACTCATAGATACACTGGAGTCTGAGATAGTAGAGATAAGGGGATGTGTAGAGTCAGGAGAGAGTATTGTGAAGATGTACCTCATAGGATACACTGGAGATTCTGAAGATAGCAGAGATAAGGGGATACGCGGAGTCAGGAGAGAGTATTGTGAGCTGTACCTCATAGGATACACTGGAGATTCTGAAGATATCAAGATAGGGGATATGCAGAGTCAGGAGAGAGTATTGTGAAGCTGTACCTCATAGGATACACTGGAGATTCTGAAGATAGCAGAGATAAGGGGATACGCAGAGTCAGGAGAGAGTATTGTGAAGCTGTACCTCATAGGATACACTGGAAATTCTGAAGATAGCAGAGATAAGGGGATACGCAGAGTCAGGAGAGAGTATTGTGAAGCTGTACCTCATAGGATACACTGGAGATTCTGCAGATAGCAGAAATAATTGGGAGCAGCTTTGTAAAAAAAAAAACCTCTTAAAGGATACACAAAAGATTGTGCACACAGTAGATAGCAGGGAATAAGCAGAGTCATGGAACAACAGTGTAAAGCTGCATCTAATAGGATACATTAGAGATTCTGCACACAGCAGAGACTAGAGATAAAGGGATAAGCAGAATCAGGGAAAAACATTGTGAAGCTGAATCTCGCATACACTGGAGATAATGCAGATAGCAGAGATAAGAGGATAAGAAGAGTCGGGGATAGGAGTGGGAAGCTGCATCTCATAGGATAAAATGAAGAATCTGCAGGCAGCAAATAGCAGAGATAAGGGGATAAACAGATTCAGGGAAAAGCAATGTAAACCTGCATCACGTAGGATACAATGGAGAGTCTGCACACAGCAGATAGCAGGGACAAGTGGATAAAGAGAGTGAGGGGAAAGCAGTGTGAAGTGGCATTTCACAGGATACACTGTAGATTCTGTACACAGCTGAGAGTAGAAATAAAGGGGTAAACAGAGTCAGGAAAGAGCAGTGTGAAGCTGCATCACATAGGATACACTGAAGATTCTGCATAAAGTAGATGGCAGAGATATGTGGATAAGCAGAGTGAGGGGAAAGAAGTGTGAAGCAGCATCTCATAGGATATAATGGAGATTCTGCACACAGCAGAAAGCAGAGATAAGGACATAAGTAGAGTCAAGGGAGAGCATTGTGAAGCTGAATTTCATAGAATACACTGGATATTCTGCACACAGCAGATAGCAGAGGTAATTATATACATATTATAATTTCTCTGTGCTATTTTATGAACAGCGTTATTTTTTTGTGTCTTACTTTTTCAAATTTGAAGTGTCTTGAAGTGCTGGAAGACTTCTTAAATGAAAACAAAAGTATTGAAGCTGCCATCCTCAAAGCCGAGGAGAAGATGATTGAGACAGCGAAGCAGCTAGAAGGTAGAGTAAGAACTGGGCTTAATAAGATGTATAAAGAGTTTGCACTGTTAGAAGTGGTCTGTTTTATATCAATTATTTGCATGTACTCAGTTATCCCTGTGGGATATGAATGTCATAGAAGATGTTTTCCTACTTGAGACCCCCTCTATCATCTTATCCTGCTGAAATCAGCACATTTATATGACTATTGTCTAATATGTATGGGGTTCTTTACAGTGGTAGAGTAGGGTATAAAATCCCTGCATTCCTCATGCCTGGGGCTGCAGATTTTGAGGGCTAGTGTAGCAGGTGTTGTGCAGCAGGATGCAGAGCACAGCTAAGTGCATGCCATTTCATAATGCTACAGTAAAGCAAATAAATTGTAAAATTACAAAACTATAAAGTAGGAAAGTTTGTAAAATGCAGGAATGACTTTAGTAAGTTTTCTTATTTCATTGCATCATCCAGTGTCCCATAGTCGGGCCAGGGAGGCAGAACGGCAGAGGCAATCTGTGGAGCAGCAATACAGAAACATGCAGCAGTCCTTGGATCAACAGAGCGCAAGTCATCAACAGCAAATATAACTGATGACAGAAATGATGCAGCGGAAAATGGGGATATATCGTCAGGAAAATGCGTCCCGGCTTACTCGGAGTCTTCAGGTACAAATCACAAGCACACAATTTGCTTTCCCTCTGCTGTAGTTAGCCTCCCTAATCTGCAGTCAAGCAGCAGCAATTCCTGTTTGAAAGCTATTTCCCTTTGCCTTGTAAAATCATAACCCTGAGGATCCTTTGCTGTGCTTTGTCTATTCTCCTCCCTACCAACCTCTGGTCATCCCTGGTTATCTGAAAGCCTTGAGAGGTAGGGACAAAGGGATGGGGCTTTAAAGGCTGTCTTGATTCCTGGGCCCCACTAGTGGAGTTGATTATGGGCCCACCAGTGGAGCTGATTCTTGAGGTCCACCAGTGGAGTTGATTCTTAAACAAGCAAAGTAAGCAAAAAATTGCACAGATCCAGCAAGTGCAAAAAGACGTAAGATGTAAGGGGTGATGTAAGGGGTGAAAAAGACGCTACACCTAGGTAGCCTACGCGTTTCGGGCGTACAGCATCGCCCTTGTTCATGCCGTGAACAAGGGTAATGCTGTACGCCCGAAACGTGTAGGCTACCTGGTTGTAGCGTCTTTTTCACCCCCTGTCCATGAGTGTATTCCCTTATATTAAAGTACCTTACGTCTTTTTGCATTTGTGGTTGTGAATTTTTTGTTGCTTTGCTTGTTTGGTGTCTTCGGTGGGGGCTTAGGATCCGTGCAGCCGCAAAGACAGGAAGACATCCCAAGAAAGAAGACCCCGTTGCATCCATACAAATAGGGGGTGACCCCCCACTTCGTTTATTAGCCTCTTGGCATACTTTTCTTTGGTTGATTCTTAAACCCCATCAGTGGAGTTGATTCTTGGGCCCCACCAGTGGAGTTGATTCTTGGGCCCCACCAGGGGTTGATTTTTGGGCCCCCGAGTGGGGTTTTCACCCACCTACATACTGAAATGACTGCAAAAGTGCACATGACTCTTACATTCTCCTTCTCTTTCTCTGTGTTTCTTTCCTGAAAAGCAGCCCCTGCCCTGCCATACCCAGGGGCACACTCTGACCAGGGACCCACCAAGGGTTTTTCCTTCTCTCTTGTTGGCTAGTCTGAGCTTGTTGTCCAAATCTCTCAGTCACTTGGTCACCTGGGCTTGACACGTATCTGCTTCTCGTGTGTCCAGACCTAGATCTACTGAGCTGATGATGCCTGCAAAAAATATAATGAAAGTACATTACAAAACTGTCCAATTAAGGTAAAAAATATTATTTAGATAATATATTTGTGTTAATGGACAACCCCTTTCATAAATACATGCTGCAGGGCTTATTAAGGGCCCCATCCCCTTTTATTGAAATCCCCCAAAAAATTTGAAATGTCCCTTTTAAAAACTTCTCCCTTTTCATTTGGGTTTTTAGATAAGTCCGCAATAAATGAACTGTTATCAAGGGCGTATAGTATATACTCGAGTATAGGCCGAGTTTTTCAGCCCCAAAAAAAGAGTGAAAAAAAATCTATGGCTTATACTGGTCACTGTCGGCGCCCGGCGCGCGATGGCCCCTGCGCCCACCGGGACGCTTCAGCTATATGGGTCCTCAGGGGCGCGTATAACTGAAGGGCCGAGTGAGCCCACAGTGCCCGGGCGCGCGCTGGCCCGGGCACGCCGCGATCCCTTACCTATATGCACTCCTCTGAGCACATATAATGAAGGATACCATGGGGCACAGAGTGACGCTCCCGTGCTCCGCAGGTCTCCGGCCGGCCGCAAGCAGACTCGGGCCGCCCGCGTTTCCGGCACAGGCAGCGTGTGTCATCTCGCTGCTGCGCGGCCGTGACACACCCCGCCTGTGCCGGGAAGACAGGACAGCGCGTGGGAGGCCGGAGCCGCGAGGAGGCGGAGCAGCGAGGGAGACGGAGCAGCGGGGAGCCAGGTCATTGATTTTTTTAGATTTTTTTAAACTGCCTATGCCTGCCTACAGCTGCCTATACCTGCCTACAGCCGGCCCTATACCTGCCTACAGCCGGCCATATACCTGCCTACAGCTGCCTATACCTGCCCTATACCTGCCTACAGCCGGCCCTATACCTGCCTACAGCTGGCCCTATACCTGCCTACAGCTGCCTATACCTGCCCTATACCTGCCTACAGCCGGCCCTATACCTGCCTACAGCTGGCCCTATACCTGCCTACAGCTGCCTATACCTGCCTACAGCCAGCCCTATACCTGCCTACAGCCAGCCCTATACCTGCCTACAGCCAGCCCTATACCTGCCTACACCTGCCTATACCTGCCCTATACCTGCCTACAGCTGGCCCTATACCTGCCTACAGCAGCCTAAACCTGCCCTATACCAGCCAACAGCTGACCTATACATGCCTACAGCTGACTATACCTGCCCTATACCTGCCTACAGCTTCCTATTCATGCCATATACCTGCCCTATACCTGCCTACAGCTGCCTATACCTGCCCTATACCTGCCTACAGCCAGCCCTATACCTGCCTACAGATGCCTATACCTGCCCTATACCTGCCTACAGATGCCTATACCTGCCTACAGCCGGCCCTATACCTGCCCTAGACCTGCCTAGAGCTGCTATACCTCCCTACAGCGGCCCAAATACCTGCCCAAATACCTGCCTTCCGCCGGCCCTATACCTGCCCTATACCTGCCTACAGCTGCCTATACTTGCCTACAGCCGGCCCTATACCTGCCTACAGCCTGCCCTATACCTGCCTACAGCCTGCCCTATACCTGCCTACAGCCGGCCCTATACCTGCCAACAGCTGCCTATACCTGCCCTATACCTGCTTACAGCTGCCTATACCTGCCTACAGCTGGCCCTATACCCGCCCTATACCTGCCTACAGCTGCCTATACCTGCCAACAGATGCATATACCTGCCTACAGCCAGCCCTATACCTGCCCTATACCTGCCTACAGCTGCCTATACCTGCCTACAGCCGGCACTATACCTGCCCTATAACTGCATACAGACGGCGATATCCCGGCCTACAGCTGCCTATACCTGCCTACAGCCTGCCCTATAGCCTGCCTACAGCCTGCCCTATACCTGCCTACAGCCTGCCCTATCCCTGCCTACACCCGGGCCCTATACCTGCTACACCCGGCCCTATACCTGCCTACAGCTGCCTATACCTGCCCTATACCTGCCTACAGCTGCCTATACCTGCCTACAGCCGGCCCTATACCTGCCCTATACCTGCCTATACCTGCCAAAAACCTGCCCAATACCTGCCTACAGCCTGCCCTATACCTGCCTATGGGGCCATATACCTGCCTATTACCTGCGTATGGGGCCATATACCTGCCTATTACCTGCGGATGGGGCCCAATACCTCCCTATAATCTGCGTATGGGGGACCTATAACTGCCTATTACATGCCTATGGGGCCATATACGTGCCATTTGGGGACATATACCTGTCTATAACCTGCATATAGGGCCATATATCCGCCTATAATTGCCTATGGGGGACAATTAAACTGCCTATTAATTTTATTGTATCCATTTTTATTTTTAAAATTTACCAGTAGCCGCTGCATTTTTTACCCTAGGCTTATACTCGAGTCAATAAGTTTTCCCGTTTTTTGGGGTAAAAGTAGGTGCCTCGGCTTATACTCGGGTTGGCTTATACTCGAGTATATACGGTAATAACAAATTGTGCAGTAATATCACATTCAACAGTCATGCAGTCATGGAATAGAAACATTTTTGTTTATGCTCACAGACTGAAAACCCGAACAAGCCTAGTCCTGGTTTATCACAGCTGTGGGTTTGTTACAGTTTATGAGCTAAACACAGCAGCAAAAAAGATTTTCTCTGAACTAATGTAATGTCTGGGGCAGTACGGTGTCATTACACTATCGGGGTAACTTAAACTCCTTAATAAGAACATATTTGAGAAAAATTTGAAAATGTAAATATTTTTTAAACATTAGAACAGGAGTGAAGCACCTGTGGAAAGCCAGTGTCCTAGGCCTGGTGGAGTTGATTCTTGGGGCCCAACAGTGGAGATCATTCTTGGGGCCACCAGTGGAGTTGATTCTTGGGGCTCACCAGTGGAGCTGATAGTTGGAGCCCAACAGTGGAGATCATTCTTGGGGCCCACCAGTGCAGTTGATTCTTGGGGCCCACCAGTGGAGTTGATTCTTGGGGTCCACCAGTGCAGTTGATTCTTGGGGCCCACCAGTAGAGTTGATTCTTCGGCCCCACCAGTGCAATTGATTCTTGGAGCCCACCAGTCGAGTTGGTTCTTGGGCGCCACCAGTGGAGTTGATTCTTGAGGCCCACCAGTGGAGTTGAATCTTGGGGCTCACCAGTGGAGTTGATTCTGGGGGCCCTTCAGAAGCATTGATTCTTGGGGCCCATCAGTGGAGTTGATTCTGGGAGCCCATCAGTGGCATTGATTTTTGGGGCCCATCAGTGGAGTAGATTCTGGGGGCACATCAGTGGAGTTAATTCTGGGGGCCCATCAGTGGAGTTGATTCTTGGGCCCACCAGTGGAGTTCATTCTTAGAATCCAACAGTGGAGTTGATTCTTGGGCAAAAACCAGTGGAGTTGATTCTTGGGGCCAACCACTAGAGTTGATTCTTAGAACCCACCAGTGGAGTTGATTCTTGGGCGCTACCAGTGGAGTTCATTCTTGGGGCCAACCAGTAGAGTTGATTCTTAGAACCCACCAGTGGAGTTGATTCTAGGGGCCCACCAGTGGACTTGATTCTTGGGTGAAAACCAGTGTAGTTGATTCTTGGGACCACCAGTGGAGTTGATTCTTGGGCAAAAACCAGTGGACTTGATTCTTGTGGCCCACCAATGGAGTAGATTCACCCACCCTACATCTTCTGTACATGACTGAACAAACTGCTCATGACTCTTGCATTCTCCTTCTATTTCTCTGTCTTTCTGTACTGAACAGCAGCCCCTTGCCTGCCATGCACAGGGGCCCACTATGCCCTGGGGCCCACCAAGGGTTTCCCCTTCTGTTTTGTGGGCTAGTCCGAGTATGCTCTCTTTCCACACATAGATTCCCCATGCTCTTTCCTGACCACAGATGTCCTGATGTGAACTCTTCCCAGTTTCTTACGCATCTAATTTGCTAGGCCCAAATATTCTGAGTCTCTTTTTGCAGTGGCATGACTCGTTCCTGGTGGCCTACACACTCTCTCTCTCTCTCAGAACTCCTCCTCGCTCTTTCCCAGATTCTTATCTCTCTTCCTTTTTTCTTGTGCTTTCACGCCATCTACTGTCTGAAGTATGTACTGCTGTTTGTAGCCTGCACCAGCCTCCCTGAAGATAGTCAAGCTGGAGGCTTTCTATACCAAATTGATATAAATAAGAACTAAGTCAGGAGAGGTGTTCACCTTAGTGATATAGGATCTGATTGGTTGTTAGACACTTTACCATGTGTTTTTAATGTTTGCTGTTGATATTTTTTTCAGGAGCAGCAATCCAGATTGAGTTCATCCCAGCAACAAAGTCTGAACGAACTTCTGAGGACCATTGAAGACTTGAAAAGACAGAACAGCCAAAGTAGTTCAGGCGGTGGAGGAGGGGGATGTATTCTAAGTTAACGATAATGTTACTTGATACTACATTAGGTCTCCAAGGAAAAAGGGGCGTACAAAGAAATCACTAGGCCCAACAGCAGAACTCAAAAAGGGGCTCAACACTCCAATGAAAGACTGGGCAGGAGTAGCTCTATGTCGGCCATATTCTTTTCTGGCTCACAGAAGGGGTACTGGGCATCCATAAAAAAAAGTATTGTCAGAAAATGACCTTTTTTTAAGCATTTTTTATGTTGTTTATGTATATTGTTTAATACATTTTTGGGATATTTTTCCAAATTTCCCGTCTCTAGATCTTTAAAAAAAATTCTGAAATCCTGCAGTTTTCACTTTGACCGTAAGGCTTAATATTAGTCTGACGGGATCCTATTCTGTTGAGAAAACTTTTCAGCAAGTTTTCACGTGCAAAGAAATATAGAGAATTCCATGGGAAAATTTTTGAAAAGTGGAGGCGCTTTATTGAAAAATTTTGTACAAAACCAAACATTTATAATTTAATGTCATCCTTTGTCCTCTTGGCATCTCAAGGATGGAGTGGAGAGTATTTGTGGCCATTACAGGTAACATAGAGGTAACATAGAGTTGCTGGCGTCCATTGAAGACTATTGTAATTTCTTCCAAGTTTGAGGGGACAAGGAGATATCTCCGAAATCTCTGTTGAATCTATGGCTCTGTCTACACAGCACCAGTTTATGGTCAGATTTTAAATTTAGATTTAAATTCAGATTTTAAATTTTAATTAGATTCTAAATACTGAATCTGCCGAAAATCAGACCGCAATAGAAAATGCATGCTGTAGTCTGCACAGCATGGATTTTCTACTATGGATTTTCTAAACCACAGTTTTTCCAGCAGAAGATGGAACATGTTCTATCATCTGTTAGATTCCTTCTAGCCCTAATGTACTGAGCCGGTGGGAAATCTGAAAACCGACTGAGGTTTTTAGCGCAAACCTGTGCCAAATACCAAGTGCAGTGAAGTCAAAATACCATTGAATTCTCGTAGCTCCAATGTACTGGGCTGGTGGTACATTGGGGCACGCCAAGAAATGCAGTGCGGTGAAGTGAAAATACCATCAGATTCCAGTAGCCCCAATGTACTGGGCCAGTGGTACATTGGGCCATGGCAAAGTCTGCAGTGTGGTGAAGTAACTATACCGTCAGATTTCCAACTATCTCATATAGTCCTGGCCAATCTAATACTTCCAAGCAAAGTCATTCCTTTTCTTTTCTCACGCTTTTTTGGTGATATTTATCTAGTGTGTTTTCCTACAATGGAATATGTTACCACTACAGGAGGCTCGTGGTTATCCCCAGGGGATTATGAACTAATTTATTCTATCTGGGGAGGCCTGAAATGCAAGATACAATATGTAAAAAGTATATTACACCAAAATACAGAAAACATGTACAACAAAGAATCCTCCAGTCATGGTTCAGAACTGCCTTTTTTTTAATAAAAAAAAATAGATATTTGAAAACCTGTAACATGTTTGAATATACTATTAAGAATTGTAAATGTAGCTTTTTTCTTTAGATCAAAGGCTTGGTCTTCACAGCACAGGTTTTCCCTGCACTGCATAGACAGCAATAACAAATCTGTGCAGGGCCGATGGCAAATCTGAAAATTGACCACAGCTATTGTGCAAAACCCGGCATCCCACCGCGGTCCGGCAGTGTCACAATGCTGTCGGATTTTGGACGGAATTTTACATTTGCTGTGTAGCGCGAACACAAAAAAATACACCAAAAATGCACTGTGTAAAATCCCCCTTAACTAAACTTTAAAAATATTTTTAACAATCACATGTGGTGGTTGTATTTGATCAAGTTATGGCAGTATAATTTAGCCATTAAATAGTAATATTATTGGGTCTTGTTTTTGTGGGATTTTTTTCCCTAAAAATAAATCAGGTATATTTGCTCCATGTATAGATGTATTATTGGTGCGCACAGGTGCGTGTTTGCCTTCTGTCAGTGTGTTTATTCTCGCTAGCAATACGGACTATGTATGTAACATATTGCCGAGTAGGCATGGACTTACTTATTGATTGAGCAAGTATAGCCTTCTCAGTAGATTACTTATTGAAGGATTGTGTAGAGTAGGAAAAAATATGTGCTACGGCACTAAAGAAATGTTGGTCTACTCGGACAATTGATTTTCTGGATGGTGGCACTGCCAATAATCCTGCCAGGAGTTCTGCCAATACTGCCCCAGCTTGTTACAGAGCCTGTGCAGTACAAGAACAAGGTGATGGCTCATGTGCGCCCCTAAAGGTCATGGCTGATTATGGACAGAGGGCGACATGCATGTATTTTGGCGCCCACTCCTCAATTGTGTCGCGCGCATTAGTAGCGGAGAATGCGCCAGAATCTATGAACCTGTTCTACTGTGGGTCATAGATTAAGCACTTTGTAGCTACAAAACAATACTTCTGGCTCAGGTAAACCCTTTGTAACTTGGTCTACCTGTTCCAGCTGTAATGCACCTGGTTTTGCCATCCTCCTGTCATAAATGTGTAGAATTATACGGTTGTGATGCCTCCAGAACACCCCCACATCTTGGGCGCATTAAAAGTGATAATGCGCCTAATTTTGGAGTGTGCCTGCTCATACATCTAGGGCGACATGTATGAATTCTAATGCGTACTTTTTTTTTTTTTGGCGCCGACACTCCAGTTCCAAATAGATATAGAAGAGTGTAGAATACGACAGTATGAAGATTTTTGGCGCATTACATAGAGCTTATTGCGCCAAACTTTGTATGGGCATAGAGTGTAATGCGCCAAACTTGGCGCATTAAGCTCTATGTAATGCGCAATCTACACTCTCAGAATCTCATATTCCAAGCATTGAAACATTTAGAGGGCGACATGTAAGAATTCGAATGCGTACTTTTTTTTAACTTGGCGCCAACACCACAGTTCTAAATAGCTATAGGAGAGTGTAGAATACGACAGATTACATAGAGCTTAGTGCGCAAAGTTTGGCGCATTACACTCTATGCCCCGACAAAGTTTGGCGCAATATGCTCTATGTATTTCGCCAAAAATCTTCATACTGTCGTATTCTACACTCTTCTATATGTATTTAGAACTCTGCTGCCGGCGCCAAGTAAAAAAAAAGTACGCAATCGAATTCATACATGTCGCCCCTAGAGAACAGGGCTGCGCCAGTTTTTGGGCTGAAACGACGCCAGCATACTGGCGCAGCCCTGTACATACATGCCCAGAGTGTCTCAATCGGATAAAACAACATAAAAGCAAGCAGAACACCCAAAATACATAAAGAATGCTAAAGTTTTATAAAGGTCACATAGAAAAAAAAACACAGAAAAATAGTCATAAAGGCTAAAAAAAGAGGTAACAGAACGATCCAGATAATGCAAAGAGGGAAGATAACAATTTCTGGGCGAGGCTGCTATGAGGGCTGTGGGGCACGACAGCTGATTTGGGCAACATCAGAAGGATTACATTCTATAGAATCTCCCGTACGCTGACAGAGCAGTCGAGGAATTTTCTGTTTCAGCTTCTCTATCATCTGTCTCACTCTCACTTCCAGTCATTATAAAAGGTAAATGAAACAGAAGGAACAGACAAAACAGCTGGAGACCGAAAAGAGAACTGTGCTGCAGGTAAGAGATAACACCACCGCCCGTCCCGACCTCTGTCTCCTCTAAACTTCCAGGAGAGTTATATGGATTCTATACAGAGGCGTAACTTAAAGCTTCTGGTCCCTAGTGCAAAATGTAAAATGGGCCCCGCAGCTACCATTTGCCATTTACAATGCTGGTGTCTCCTTATGTGGCAGAAGGGCTTTTGGACCCTCAGGCTGCGACTGCTACCTCTGCACCCCGCCATAGCTACGCCCCTGGTTCTATATGGAACTGCTGATTACTGTACGGTATTATACCATGCGGGCTCCATGTGGCATTTTACCATTCCTGACATATCTGTGTTAGTAAATCCTTGTGTTCCTTTTGAAATCAACAATCCTGCAGCCTCTTCTCCTCTATCTCTGTGTTGTGCTGTTCCTCTGTTATTCCTCCTACAATTCTGGAGCCTCTTCTCTTATATCTCTGTGTTGTGCTGTTCCTCTGTTATTCCTCCTGGAAATGTATTACTGAATCTGTCAGCTGGGTGTAACCACTTGGGGCCGTGTCCCTGAACAGTCTGACATTGTCCAATCAGTGCTGACTAGTGATGATCGAACCGTTCGAGAACAGTTAAGTTCGAGTAGAACTTCACGATTTTTTTAGAACTCGAACTGCACATTTTACTGTTCGTTCGAGTAAATGTTCGCTTTCGACGCGCTATTGCAATACATTATAGGCACAATAAATCAGTGTAGAGTGCGCCCGAATGTACGATCCTCTCAAAAATCTGGCATCAGGTATACTTGCATATTAAACATAAAGCAAATCGCGGCACATAGCTTATCCTTGGAAGTGTATGTACTGCATCTAACAAGGCGCATTGCACACGGAGGCACATAGCTTATCACTACAAGTATATGAAATGCGTCTAACACATATACACTTGTAATGATAAGCTATGCGCTTCCGTGTGCAATGTGCCTCGATAGGGGCATTACATACTCCACCAATGATAAGCTATGTGCTGTGATTTGCGCTAATCGCGGCACATAGCATTTCATTGGTAGAGTATGTAATGCGCCTATCAAGGCACATTGTGCACGGAAGCGCATAACTTATCATTACAAGTGTATATGTGTTAGGCACATTTCATATACGTGTAATGATAAGCTATGTGCCTCCGTGCATATCTTAAAGGAGTATTCTTACCACATTGATTAACTTAAAACATGTAGGTAAAGGAAAATAAAGACTATTACCAAATACATTGTTTACACAAGCTTCCCTAGGTTACTGACCACCTCTCTCTGCTCTAGCAGTGACCGAGATAGTGACGTCACTCCCTGTTGTATCTTATCAGCAGCACAGGAGCTTGTTTATCTTTCTTACTGACATACTTTAACCCTTTATCCCTCTGTTCTGCTGTTAAAACCCCTCCATCACCAATGTCCCTCAAACAGGCTCAGCTGGGAATAGCAGAGCTAAAATTTCAGTTACTGCTGTAGAACCACCCACAGTCTAAATAGAAATTAGGAGTCTGAAATTGTAGAACCATTTACAGGCTGAACAGGAAGTGGGAGCCTGAAGCTGTGGAACCACCCATAGCCTCAGCAGGAAATGGGATTCTGAAGCTGTAGAACCGCCCACAGCCTGACCAAGAAGTGGGAGCCTGAAGCTGTAGAACCGTCCATAGCCTGAACAGGAAGTGGGAGCCTGAAACTGTAGAACCGCCCACATCTTGAACAGGAAGTGGGAGCCTGAAACTGTAGAACCGCCCACAGCCTGACTAAGAAGTGGGAGCCTTAAGCTGTAGAACCATCCATAGTCTGAACAGGAAGTGGATTCTGAAGTTGTAGAACCACCCACAGCCTGAGCAGGAAGTGGGAGCCTGAAGCTGTAGAACTGCCAATAGCCTGAACAAGTAGTGGAAGCCTGAGACTGTAGACCTGCCCACTGCCTGAACAGGTAGTGGGAGCCTGAAGCTGTAGAACTGCCAACAGCCTGAACAGGAAGTGGGAGCCTGAAGCTGTAGAACCACCCACAGCCTGAACAGGACGTGGGAACCTGAAGCTGTAGAACCTCCCACAGCCCGAACAGGGTGGGAACCTGAAGCTGTAGAACCGCCCACATTCTGAACAGGAGGTGGGAGCCTGAAGCTGGCTGTGAAGAGCAGGTTCTGTGACACAGCCAGATGAGAAACCCTCCTTTAAGCTACTCATTTAGGCTCTGATCAGACCTGCATAATGCTTTTGGTTTCTTGTCATAACCATGTTGCATAATTCGGTTCATCACATGATGGACACCACCTGCACCGATGGATCCCATCGACTTACATTGAGGTCTGTCAGGTTACTTTATGGCTTCAATTATTTGGACAGGAAATTTAGTCCCATGTGTTAGATTTGCCAGAACTGCTGATGGAAGCCCTGGACAGCCCCCATGATGCCAGTGTGAACGCAGCCTTACATAACCTTGTATATAGCATGTGTCTCTTCTACGCAGCTCTTGCAGATTAAGACCCTGCCTGACGATGCCTCCGGTCCTTTGTATGTCGGAGCCTATCTGTCTGATAGAGAATGTGAAGGGGAAGAATCTGAGCGTCATTAAAGAAGCTGAGAAAATCCTTCAGGGAATCTCGCAGCCGGTCGTGGTTATTGCAATCGTAGGAAAATACCGGACGGGAAAATCTTATCTGATGAACAAACTGGCCGGGAGAAGAAGTGGTGAGTTACAAGTGATAAACCTTTATATTCTCTATTCCGTTACATTGCATTGTAACATGGCCGCTGTTGGGAAATTTGATTGTAAGCTCTATTAGTGCTCTTCCATAAAGAATGGATAACAACTGTGATGACTCACTCTCACCTGGACGCCATACTTGACCGTCCTGGGGTTACTTAGCTCTCGGATCACCGCTTTTGTAAGTAGCGTAACGTAGAGCTTTCCTCTACTACCAGGGGTCTGTGCCTACTGCACAGCACTTCCAAAAACCTCACCGGACTCTCCTAGTTCAGGCTTCTCTCAAGCCTCTGGGGAAAGTGCCCTTCTCCTTGGCTACTCTGGTACTCCACTCCAAATAGCAGACCACGCCCCCCGAACACCTGCAGGCCCAGGTCTTTTATAGGTCTCCATGGACCTGCCCAAAACCTGTCCTGGAAAACGGGCCTGGAAATAAGAGTCGACCCAGGAACGGCTGAAAAGCCACACTAACTATACACAGTTGCCAACCACTTACTGCGGCTGACAACTCATATGGCTGGCTCCTACCCCACCAAGGACAGGTACCCTTGGTGGCGTGTTGCTTGCAGGTCTCCGGCTGCACAGCCTCTAGTGGCAGAAACATGCGACTACCAGAGGTCGCTCTGTCAAACAATAATAAACATTAGGGTGTCCATGTTGTCGCAATAAACAAGGCGTCTGTGGTGTTACTTCTGCTAAGAGAACCCTGAAAATCATCATTATGATCCCATATATTCTATAATCTGTATGCAGGGGGGCCTACCATAGATACTGGGTAATCTGCTGGGTAATACTGGTGGTGAGAAGGAACCTGGCAATGAACGTCCCTCTTCCTATTATACTGTCATAGCAGCTATTTGCTGAATACAGATTTATAAAGCTCAGATGGAATTTAAATGCAGTGAGCTCCCCCTAGTGGTGCCTGTAGGCAGCCAAACTGATATCATTTATCAAGTCAGAAAACAGAGCTGACCTATACAGATATATTGTAAAATGTATTGTAATGGAAATGTTACTGTGCCTGGATGTTACGGCCCACAAAATGGTTAAATTCTTAAAGGGGGTTGTCTCACCTCGCTGTTTCAAAGAGCCAAAAGCAGCTTTCATTCATGCTTTCTGTCTCTTCCTGGTCATGCAGCGGGGGATTAGCATATCAGCTCCATGTTCAAAGGTCTGCTAACTACTCTGACATGAGAGCAGGAGATGTTTATATAAAGTCCAGAGAATCTAAAGAGCTAAAGTAATCAAAAGTAATTAGTCTCCTGTGTTTGTTAGATTAAATAACACTCATTTATGCTTCCTGTCACTGCCTGGTCAGGCTGTTGGTGATTAACGGGCTTTTGCCACGATGTAATGTTGACGTGGGATCCTCCAAAATGGGTATTTAATCACTTTTCTAAATATATGTGATTACCAAAAGTGAAGCCTGTGAGAGTTACAGCATTGCTCAGTCCCCCTTAGTTTCCTGAAAGTTTACATTAGACACGACCAGGAGCTGATCTGGTCGCGCTTGCGTGTTTGCACTTCTTATCTGATGACAGGGAACATGAAGGAGCTTGCAGGAGGCTGGGGAGAAAGTGCAGTGTATGAGTCTGTCTGCTGTATAGAGAATCCACTGTTGTAATGTTATTATTTGAGTTAACTTTAGAGACGCTCCCAGCTTCCTCGCTCTCTGCTCACCCCCCTCCCTCTCACCCCTGCAGCCGTTCATGACTCAGCATGCTTTGTTTATATTCTCCCCTGAGCAGATAAGAGGTAAGGAACTAACTCCGTGGCAAAACCCCTTTAACATATCAGCTCCATATTCAAAGTTCCGCTAATTACTGTGACATGAGAGCAGGAGATGTTTATCTAAAGTCTATAGAATCTTCAGCATTAAAGTAAACATAAGTAATTGGTCTCCTTTGTTTGTTAGATTAAATAACAATCATTCATGCTGCCTGTTCCTTCCTGGTTCAGTTTTTGCAGTATTGGGGGTGAAATCATTTTATAACAGACCGTCTCCAATTCTTCCATACAAAGAGATATATTTTAAATAGTGGTTGGTTGGTGAAAATTATGAGTGGAGAAAAGTTCAATTTTGGCAGTTTTGGGGGTGAAATACCTTTCAAATATACGGTGTGTTATTGTCATACAGATATATATCTAGGAAAAAGAGTTTTCTCTGTTGCTAAATCTTACTCACCGCCAAAAAGTGGAATGTTGCTAGATTTTAAGTTTACATAACGCTGAAATATACAAGAGCGTTATTGTGATCCACATATATATGTACGCATATGATACACATATATTTATATATGTCACGCGTAGAGCTATAATATTTAGCTTTTGAACATGGCGAGAACTAGAGGTGGTAAGCGAGCAAGGAGGGGCGTAGGAAGTGGAGATAGAGGTATGAGACAAGGCGCTCTTTCCAGTGCGATAGAGGTATGAGACAAGGCACTCCTTCCAGTGCTCCAGACAACACACAAGCAAGCACATCATCAGTCGCAGGACTGTCAGGCCTGTCATCGATTGCTCCGTTCCCTGTGGGTCTCATTATTGAACAGCATCACCGATCTGTTCTTCAGTGGTTACCAGACCCTGCATCCAGCAGTTTTACCTCCCCTTCCTCTCAGTCACAGCCACTAATGTCAGCATCATCATCATCAGTCCAACCTGAAGCAAACACGGGCCGAATGTCACAACCCAATATACAGACCACTCAAAATACTCCATAGTATGAAGAGTTCTTTGATCACACAATGCAGTTGGATTCAGAAGGCACGTCAAAAGATCAAGAGGCCAAAAAGAATGATTTTGTCTGCTCTGACGCCAAATCGCTGATGTCCTCAGCGGAGGAGAAGGAAGCCGGTCAATCGGCAGAAATACCGAGCGGTCAACAACCTCGCAGTGCCTGTGGCTTCTAGCCCGCAGCTTGAGGATGTAGACTGTGAGGAAGCCGCTTCAAGGGCCCTATAAAGCCAAATCAAATAGGGCTCCCACCCATTACTAGTTCCTATTTTTTACATATCAGTGAGTCCCTTTTTGATTAGGGCCCCTAACAGTGCTGCCTGTACTGCCCTACTGGCACCCCTGCCATTTACCATGTGCTATTTTCAATACTGGTGTCTTCTTATGTGTCAAAGGGGCTTTTGGGTCCCCTCAGGATGAAGGGCGTAGCGGCTGCTACCTCTGCACCCCCTATAACTAAGCCCCTGCAAGCTTAACCTCCATATTCCCCATTGGGATGTTCTTGCTGCCACCACATACATCACATGTACAAAGCTTGCAAGCAGAGGCATAACTTGAAGTTCTTGGGCCCTGGTGCAAAAAAGTGAAATGAGGCTCCTGCCAGTCACCATGAGCCATTTCCAATACCGGTGTCTTCTTATGTGTCAAAGGCACTTTTGGGCTCCCTCTAGATGCAGGGCCCTGTAGCTGCTGCTACCGCTGCACCTCCTATAGCTACACCCCTGTTTGCAAGCTGTCCTCATCTTTTCAGTTAGCCTTTGAAAGAAATGAAGTATTTTAGCCTCTCAATTTTTTTTTTGTCAGTCTTAGAGTAAACTTTTCTTTATTAAGTTGTTCCTCGTATCCAGTTTACTGCTATGGATGGTAATTCCAGCTTCTCCTCCCTGTATAGGTATAAAAATTAACCAGAACATCTTCTCCCATTGACTTTAATGGGGTTGGAGTTCGACTCGAACCGAACGCCACTACTGTTCGAAGTTCAACTCGAACATTTTACTGTTCGCTCATCTCTAATAATCAGTGACCCAAAATTCTGCTAAGAGAGCACTGCCTCCTAGCTTTATGCTGACCAGAAAAGTAATGCATTTACAAAGTAGCTCCACTTCTTGGGTTATATGGAATAATTATAGATGAAAACTGTATGCAAAGATGAAAAATATTTCCTAAAAAGAATAAAACTAACTACTACTTTAGATACAAGCGCCAGGTGTTTCAGGGAACAAGCTGCACAAAGATCGTCAGAGGAAATCTCCTGCTGCAATCCTCTAATAGAAATAAAAAGTGTATATATATATAAAAAAGACGATCGCGCTCTGTTCGCTGTATAAGGTGCCAACTTAATCACAAGCAGTCCCCAAATAATCAAATTCCAAAATATGCAACCCCCATGCAAATAGTATAAAACAGTGTAAAACACACCTGTAACAGTGCAACCACTTCCCCAGAGATTCTCACTGGATGCTCACATCAGCCGGGAACCTCCACTCATCCAGGTTTCTGTCCACTTCAATCTTCAGTTGGTGGATTTGTCAGAAATAATATATAAAAACATACAAACATACAAACATACAAACAGTGCGGTCGGCCGGCAGCGTGCGGGATCCACACATACAGGCTAACAGACTAGAGTGACGTCACTAAGGCTGTAGCTAACGAAAGCCGAGCAGGCATACAAGACCTACGCGTTTCAGAGAATAACCATCTCCTTCATCAGGGTATAATGCCTGGCTTAGTCTGGGCCTTATATCTGTTCCACACCCTGTTTGTTACAGATGATGTTACTTAAAAGACAATCAAGAATGCATTTCCTTAACCTTTAATATATTCTACCTCATAAAACAAAAATAATAAATAATGCTGCAATGAAAAACAACAATATGCACATTAATGTGCAAAGGATTAAAACAATCACTGGAATGCTGTCCCCATTTAAAATCCCAAGGAAAAAAGGAAAAAGAGGGGAGAGAGAAAGAAAGAAAAATTCTCAGATTTTTTTTTTTTTTTTTTTTTTAAACGAACAACCTTAAAACGCAAATAGTTCAATATCTGAATTCAAACCATTTGGTATTTGTGAATTCAAATTGAAAATCCACCTTGTTTCTGCTCTGGACATCTTACTTATTAGATCACCCTTTCGCCAGTCCAGTTTCACACTCTCGATGCCAAAAAATATATATACACTTTTTATTTCCTAAAAAGAGTTGTCAATAGTTTTTAGAGCGAGAACATGAGGGAGCCCTGCTGATTTTAGAGAAATAAGTTAGAGGTAATTCACACAGTGTTATTTGCTTAAATCCAATCGTATCCATCGCAGCATTGGGAGAAAAGATACCCAGACAGATACTGTGACTTAGCTGCCACAGGCCCATAGACAGTGATAGAGTAGATGTAGCCCATGTCGGATTACCTTTACTGTATTGATCTCTATTGGGCCACAGTGCCTATGTTGCAGTAACCGTCAGGATAGTTTTTCTCATGATACCCCAGATCCCATGCAGCAAATAACACCATGTGAACAGTCCCTTATTGTATCCACCAACATTTAACAATTTTGAGGCTACAGATTTCTCCGTCTTTGCAGGTTTCGCTCTGGGATCCACAATCCAGTCAAAGACCAAAGGGATCTGGATGTGGTGTGTTCCTCGCCCTAATAATCCTGGACAAACACTTATTCTATTGGATACAGAGGGACTCGGAGATGTAGAAAAGGTGGGTCAAAGAAAGCATATGGTAACAGTGGCCTCCACCTTTTGGGAGGATTCTCCACAAAATCTTGGGAGGTGCCTGTGGGAATTTGTGCCCAATGAACACAGCATTCTAGTTCATCTTGAAGGTGTTGACTGGAGCTGAGGTTGGGGCTCTTTGCAGACCATTGGGTTCCTTCACACAAAGTTCTTCATACCATAGGGAGGATTTATTAAAGGGGTGTTTCCACCATCTACATTAATGGCGTATCGATAGTATATGCCTTCAAGTCTGATATGTGTGGATCCCACCTCTAGTACTTGCACATATCTAGGGAACAGGCCCTCATAAGTGTCAGCTCAGTTGATTCTTGGGGTCCACCAGTAAAGTAAATTCTTGGGGCCGACAAGTGGAGTTCATTCTTTGGACCCACCAGTGAAGTAGAAACTTGGGGCCCATAAGTAGAGTTGATTCTAGAGGCCCACAAGTGGTGTTCATTCTTTGGACCTACCAGTGAAATAGATTCTTGGAGCTCACAAGTGGAGTTGATTCTTTGGGTCCCACCAGTAGAGTTGATTCTTGGTGGGCTCACCAATGAAGTTAATTCTTAGGGCCCACCAGTGGAGTTGATCCTTGGGGACCACCAGTGGAGTTTATTCTTGGGGCCTAATAGTGGGGTTGATTCCAGGGCCTCACCAGTGGTGTTGATACTTGTGGCCCACCAGTGGAGTTGATCTTTAGGGCCCACACTGCAGCTACTGCACATGACACTTCTTTGACTTTCTTCTTTTTGCCTTTCTTTTTTCTAGCTCCCTCCCTGAAAAGCAGCTCCGGGCCTGCTACTCCCTGTGGCCCACCATGCAAACGGGCCCACCGGTGGTGTTCCCTTTGCTCCCCTCTGTAGCTCCATGGATAATTTTATGCATCTGTTTCCAATGGTTGACACTGAAATACCTAAATTTAATAATTGAAAGAGGTGTCCCCCTACTTTTGGTCACATAGGGCGACATGTATGAAGCTCGCCGCGTCGGAGCGCACGTTTTCGCCCATTTTCCGGCGAAATTTGCGCCTTATTTTCGTTAGCCAAGGATCAATAGTATGGGTGTAACGAAAATAAAGAAATAAAAATAAATTTATTGAATTAAATATTTTTTTTTCATTACCTCCATATTTTTGTTCATTTTAGGGTACAGATCGGTACAACTTTTTTGAGTATTAAATCATTGATTTCGGCCATGTACAGTTTTTTTATAGTTTGCATTAGAAACCCATAAGAGCGTTGCTCGCTCTCCCATTGGTCCAATAAACCGCGCCTCTTTTAACTTAGCCAATCACAAACAGAGCTCCCCTTTTGCATTTCTTTTCCCCATAGAACTCTATGAGAAGGTAGCTCAGCCGCTGATTGGCTAAGCAGGACCAGCCCCTCTTCCCCCCAACCAATCACAGTACTAGAATATTTCCCATAGACAATAATAATTTTAGGGCGCCCTTTTTATCGCGCCCTTCTTGCTCCACTCAAAATAGACCACACTATGATTGGGGATTCATATCTGCCGCCTGGGCTCAACCAATCAGCTCTTTTCTGCCTTTTTTAATGTATTTTGAACTGTCCTGCCTTTTTATTTGATTGGTCCATACTTCTCCATAGGTTATAATGGTTCACTGTCGCTCCTTATTCTGATTGGCTGGTTTATGCCGACCAATGAGAAGAGCCTTACAGAATTTGAATTACTGTATTTCCCGCAATCTCTATATCGCAATTCCCTATGTACGCCGTCTCGGCGACAAACGCGTTGTTAGGGATTTGATTAATTTCTGTTTATAGAAGTTTCATGCGCTTTATCTGATAATGTTTTACACTTATAAAAAAGATTTTTTTATTCATACCCATGCCGCACGGCGCTGAGAGCCGAGATTGCATTGCCCCAATCTGGCCAAAGACACAATGGGAGAAAGTAGCTGTGCTCTGATTGGGCCGGATAGCCAAGCCCCCGCTACTTCAACCAATCACTCTTTTCTGCATTTTAACTGTATTTTGAACTGCCCCGCCTTTGTTTTTGATTGGTCAATAGTTCTCCATAGGTTTTAATGGGTCCCTTCGCTCCTATTCTGATTGGCCGGGATTGCCAAGCCCCCGCTACTCAACCAATCAGCTTTTTTTCTGCATTTTTTTTTTAAACCCCTGTTTTATTGAAAGCTTTTTTTCCTGGCCTTTATTTTGAATGTCCAAAATAGTTTTCTCACTTTTTTAGGTTTTAATGGAAGTCCCCCCTGTCGCTCCTATTCTGATTGGCGGGTTTTATGCCGACCAATGAGAATAGCTTACAGAATTTGAATTACTGAAATTTCCGGCAATTTTCCAAGATCCTAATTCCTGATGTACGCCTTTCTAGATTTTTGGAAAGAGATTTTTTTATTTTTTTTTTTTTTTTGGGGAAGGTTTGAGCTTTTTCTGAGAATTTTTTTAACACCTAATAAAGGCGTTTTTTTTTTTTTTTTCATACTCCATGCCGCACGGAGCTGACCCGAGATTCTTTTGCATCTTCTATGTTTCCTCGCATGTTCCGTTCTCGCTTCACTTCGCCTCCGGATCATTTAGACCAAACCAACTAGGTCTGCCTTCGGAGCTGGGGGAGGGCTGCAATGCGCCGGCATTTGCCGGGCCGCGATCTACAGCCTGGGGAGTTTTCGAGCGCCGCCCCACCCCGAACGCCCACACCGCGCCCACACCGCGCCCATTGCCGCCCCTTCATGGAGGCCAGCCGAAAGGGGAAGCTGCCCTAACATCGCATCCCACCCGTCCAACAGGGGTTTTTGGGGCCGGGAGGCGCAGATACCCCAGAAAACAGGCGTAAATCCCGTTCATACATGTCGCCCATAGTGTGTAACAACCAATTAGTCCATGTTTCCAAAGCATAAAAACAAAGCACTGAATGGTTGTTATTCACAACATAAACATCATGTAGTGTGGCACTTTAGATTCGGGTTGGTGTTAAATTCGACCAAAATCTAAGCAATTCAATTCAGGACAGCCCACCAAAAAGTAATCCCTAAGCTTGCTTTTTTTAAATAATTTTTTAAGGGTTTACTTAACTTTCTATAGTGCTCCAGATCTGGCAGGGCTTTTTCTGAGCTGTCACTTTCAGCACAAAGTCACATCCGGTTATGTGAACCAAAACAGGATCAAACCAAGCGCCCTACTGAACCAGAAACACCACGGAAAGGTAAGTAAACCCTTAGAAACTTATAAAAAACCTTAACCCCAACTGAGGGTTAGGGCTATTGTTAGGGTCAGGGCGAGAGAATTTTTTCAAAATTTTTATTACACGTGTCAAACTGAACAGGGATAGATATGCTCAACACTATACTTTAGCAATCTCCCATTTTTACCTGTACAGTTGTTAGACCACCCATCAACCATTCTGCTCACCTCTTTCCTGATTAGAATGAAGGAATTTCAGTCATTCACTATAATTC
Organism: Phyllomedusa bahiana; assembly: GCA_025379985.1. Taxonomy (NCBI): domain Eukaryota; kingdom Metazoa; phylum Chordata; class Amphibia; order Anura; family Hylidae; genus Phyllomedusa; species Phyllomedusa bahiana. The sequence goes on along the minus strand of JAODAL010005753.1, from coordinate 43,717 downwards.
TGTAAAACTTTGGAATAATGTTATTTTCTTGCTCTGCAGGGAGACTGCAAGAACGACGCCTGGATCTTCTCCTTGGCCGTCCTGCTGAGCAGTGCCTTCGTATTCAACAGCGTGGGGACCATTGACCAGCAATCCATGGAGCAGCTGCAGTATCCTTAATGCTGGTTATTTTTGAGACAAACTTTTTTCTTTTAAAGGGTTCCTGTAATTTTTTGTTAGGGGAAATAGTACATGGCTGTAAATGAATATATAAAACTCCAGCATTTGTTTCCTGCTGCTTATATGGCACCAACATATTTCTCAGCGCTGTACAGATTGTTAAAATTCACATCAGTTCCTGTCACTAGAATTGGGCTTCAAACTCAGGTAAAAGACCAATATGACACGAATCCGAGCACTTCACTTCAGATAGGCCCAAAATGATTTTAGTCAATGGCCAGAAAGTCAATTGTAACAGTAACCCTAACCCCAAAATAGGGTTAGGGTATTTTAACTGCTGTACACAGTCCGGCAACTCAATGTCCTTTCTGAGGTCCCATCCAATGACACTTCTGGTTACTTCAACATAGGCCTTAGGTTTTGATAACCTGATCTGACATTGGGCAGGATATCAGACCAGAAGTTAGGTCACAAGCAATGTTGTACTGGGTTACCTGGGGCCCACCATCAGAGTTAATTTTTGTAGCCCACCAGTGGAGTTGATTCTTATGGCTTACCAGTAGCGTTTATTCTTGCAGCCCACCAGTGGAGTTGATTCTTGGGGCCCACCAGTGGAGCTCAGTCTTGGGGTTCACTAGTGGAGATGATTCTTGGGGCCACCAGTGGAGATGATTCTTGGGCCCCAACAGTGGAGTTGATTCTTGGGCCCCAACAGTGGAGTTGATTCTTGGGCCCAACAGTGGAGTTGATTCTTGGGCCCCAACAGTGGAGTTGATTCTTGGGGTCCACCAGTGGAGTTGGTTTTTGGGACCCACCAGTAGAGTGGATTCTTGGGGCCCACCAATGGAGTGATTCTTGGGTCCCACCCTACAGCAATTGTACATGACTGCAAGTATTGTACATGACTCGTGCACTCTGTTTCTCAATCTCTGCCTTTCTCCACAAAAAGCATCCTCAAGCCTGCTATACCCAAGGGCCATTTGTGGGTCTGTCCAGGTTTGAACAAACAACAAGCAGATTCAAATGTTGCAAAAGGTTACCAAACATTTATTGACAGTCCCATTAAATATAAGACCACATCTGTAACATCCCGTTACTTGCGTTTAAGTTTTGTTGGCAATCCATAGTAGGTGGCAGGAACATACAAAAGCATTTTTTACCAGCTGCGATGCTGCGACCGCATAGCCCGGCTACTCCATCTTGGAATGCAAGAGTTCTGACAGGCGGGCGTGACGCAGGGCGCGCGACGTTTCGGGGGACCACCCCCTTCTTCAAGCACGCTCTGCAAGCTTACCTCATGCTATTTATAGGAAAGGGCAAGGAGAAATGCAATCTACACCTCCACAATATAATAAGGTAAAAACCTACTACAACCAATGTTATACATTTTATAAAAAGGCTCTGAGGCCCCAACTTTCATTCATGCCAGCTGGCGCTAGTGTGTTCATCTCATAGATCCATCTTGCCTCATGTTGCAAGAGGAGCTTTTAAATTTGATTCACCTTCCCTCACATTAATTTCCTCCAATACAGCCCATCTCAGCTCAGACACATTATGAATTATTTTCTAAAAATGTCTGGCTATGCCGGTCTCTCCAAACTTCTTTACCTCCCTCATTTTTCTCTACAGTTTTGTTTTAGTGCCAATCTAATATTACTACGGTGCTCATTGAGCCTGATTTTTATATTTTTCTTTGTCTGGCCCCGTATCCCTTCCCGCATGGGCACTTCAATATATACACCGCGTTTTTTTTATCACATGTGAACGCTCCTTTAATAGGTATATCAATTCCCTTAGTTGGATTCGATATGTGTGGACCTTGTATTATTTCACTACAGTTCTGGCAATTTTTACAGGGATATGTCCACTTCATTTCAGGATTCTGATACAGTATTTAAGGAATTGTCTGTCCAGGTTTGACCACAGCAGAAGCATTAAACCCCAAATACCCTTTATACAACCCTAACTCTAACTTAGATTTAGGGTTTCAGTTATGGTTAGAGATAGGGATAAGCTTGGAGAAAAAATTTGGGTTCAGTCGAACCTATGTTGAATGAACAGGGCTCCCTTTGAGCAACCCTACTTGTCACCAGGGGCATAACTAGAGAAGCCTGGGCCCCATAGCAAACTTTTGGATGGGGCCCCCACCCCTCGCCTGCTTCCCCGACCACGAACATTTACTGGGACCTCTTAAGTCATGCAGTTACTAGATAATACAGGGAGTGATTACCTCACCATCAGAAGCGGAACATACAGCTTCTGGGCTCCAGTGCAAAATCTATAGCGGGGCCCCCACTTAACCAAGTACCACTTATAATACTGGTGTTTTCCTGTGTTGTAGACGGCCCTTTGGCCCCCTCAGAACCCAGGGCCCGGTAGCGACTGCTACCTCTGCACCCCCTATAACTACGCCCCTGCTCGTCACCAATGGGGCTCAGAATCTAACTTTCCTCTCTCAAGTACACACTAATATTTTAGCATGTTTTTGAAGTGTAGTGGCACACTAAAGTATGTGGAGGAATCCCTAAAAACATGTGAAGAACATACAACCCCCATGCAAATATTGTCCCTGGTTAGATTTAAACCAAGGAGCTCAGCGCTGCAAGCACACCTGCCAACTCTTCCTAAATGCCCAGAAAGGTCACGTAAAAAGGCGACACCTCCCAGTTTTCTGGAAGAGTTGTCAAGTCTCATGGTTTCTGCGAGAATCTCTCAGAGAGCACTGTGGGAACATCCACCATACAAAGTAGCATAGGAAGTCCTGGCACATACTTCCCATAGAAATCATGTGCTCTGCCAACGCACTCCTCTTTCCACCACTATGTTACCCCAGTAAGGACATTTTAATGATAACTTATTAGTTATACCCACATTTTATGGCTGTATTTCAGTTGTCAACTTCATTGCTCTATTTTTGCCATTTTTGGAATATCTGTATTTTGTCAGATGAGGCCATGCCTTATGCAGTACGGCTGTGGATTGTCACTTGTGCTGTGATCACACCATTGCATATGAGACGCATGGCCAAATCACCTCTAGGGCCCCCGTCATCCGGCACCCTTACTACAACGTCGGGTCACTTTTGGTTTCCCCGACCTTTCGTAAAAAAACTTTTCGTTTTATTGTTCGGGGTCCACTCCTCTTCCTTTCCCATTTTCCCTTGGATGACTGCATCCAGTCTTAGCGCTCCTTGACCTCCTCACAAGAGTCGTCCTCCCGATTGGCAAGATGGCTCCTTTTTGATATTTACCACACACCACCCTACATTTTCCTTAATACCATTTTCCAGTTATGTAACTGAATTAACGAAACTGATTAAGCTGAAGTCATCTCCTGAGCAAGACGACACAGGCGAATATAAGAGGTATTTCCCATCATTTACCTGGTGTGTCCGAGACTTCACCCTAGTACTGGAGAAGGATGGAAAACCAATAACAGAAGATGAATATCTGCTGTCATCTCTGGAGCTTAAGAGAGGTAAAATCTCTTGTATATTGAGGCTGTAAGAGCTGATGGAATAGAAGACAGGGGATTGGACTTTTGGTGTTCCTTCCAAAAGTTTTGGTTTAGTGGACAAGGTCTTGGTCACGGGTGCTTAACTAATTTTCTCAAAGTGCCATATCAGCATTAAGGGTCCCCTCCAAAGTTATTGGAAAGCTAGGGAACCTAGGGCTGCCAGAGTTGTGCTACCATCTGTGAGTTACTGAACAGAGCAATGTGGTGGTGTGCACAAGAGCTTAGAATCTAAGCTGCTGAGTCAGTGTGACCAAGGTGAGTCACTCCCTACTGAGTCTCATCTCTAGCACAGAAGCTTTGTTTACCTAACTAAACGACAAGTTTTAATGGGGTTTTGCCACGATCTAATGTTGACGTGGGATCCTCCAAAGTGGGTATTTAATCACCTTTCTAAATATATGTCATTAAAAAAAGTAAGCCTTGAGAGCTACAGCATGACTAAGATGCCCTTGGTTTACTGACAGTTTACATTAGACACGACCAGGAGCTGAGCTGACAGGAGCTGATCTGGCAGCACTTGCTTTTTTGCATTTCTTATCGATGGCGGGAAAATGAACCAGTTTAAAAGGGAGGGGGGGAAAAAAGATCCTGTGTCTTTTGTATAGAGAATCCATGGTTGTAATGTAATTATCTGAAAAAATGCCCCTGCTCGCCCTCCCTCCCCTGAGCTTAATGCCCAAATGAAAGACGCTCCCTGTGATGCTTTTCTTCTCCGAGCGATAAAGGGATAAACTTTGCACAAACATTACCCCCTGTGGATTACCAAATTAACTGTTTGCTCAAAAACAGAGACATAGGAAGTGCAGGGGAGGTGAGTGTAAATTACAGAGGAGGACTTGTTTTTTGAAACAAAGAAACACAACGCCCCTTTTTCAAGCCTCAAAAGGGGGTATCAGCCTGTTATAGGGAAATATTCTTGGCAAAACCCCTTTAAAACCTTTGTTTTTGTAGCCTTGTGCACGTATTTTCAAAACCTCCCGCGTCATGTCACTGAACAGGTAACAGGGAAAAACCCCGAGCTGATATGTTAATCACTGTATGACCCACCCCCAGCCCAAGCAGGAAGTTTATTTTGAACTGCCTGTGACTCTGTGAAACAACAGAGTGAGAACACACTTTTAATGGGGTGTTCCGGGCCCTAATAATGCTTGTTTTTCCACTGGGATATGAGTAAAAATAAAAACTAAGACGCATACTTACCTCCCGGATGCTCCCGTTCACTCCCGGCTGCTGATACGTTCAACCAGGAAGTAAGCAGGGCTTCATCGTTCACATGCGGTGCAGCCCTCCCCACCCCAAAGTCCCTGAGGGGCCTTTCCCCTTAATTCTATGGTTGTTAACGTGGTGAAAGTTTAAAGCTCTGGTTAATGCCCAGGGGAATTTTGGGATGACGGGGGCATCCGGGGGGAATATGAGTTTCTCTTTATTTTTCTCTTTCCCGATAAAAACAAGGGTTTTAGTTTTTGGCACTATGTAAAAATATATTAGAATCCAGGGTATAATAGGTGAGTCGTCAAGGGGGAACCCGCCCCGTGGGGCGTTTTCCCACCCGACACCAGGGTGTAGCAGGGATTGTACTGCATTTGATTCTGGTGTTGTGTTTATTATTTGATCTGGACTCAATCATCCATTTGATTTACATAGGTGTCTAGGTGATTATTTGTGAATTTTGTGAGGTGTTCAATTTGATTATTTTCGCTTCAATGCATATGAAGTAAAAGTTATATTTTAGATTAAGGGTTTTTTCTTTCTGTGATGTTTTATTTTTACTCATGCCTCAACAGAAAAAACAGAACACCCCTCTGCCAAAGCAGAAATTTCTTATTCGTGTTTCCCCACAGAAAATAAATAGGAATAAATAGAAATGAAAAAAAAATCAAATATACCCCAAAATAGATTCAATGAAAACTACAAGTTGTTCTTCAAAAAGTTGTCCCTCACACACTCATTTGAAGGCCATTTTCAAATGTTACGGGTCTTGTAATTCAAAAACAAAAAAATATATATTTTTCCTTAAAACAAAAAAAATATATAATTGTAAGAACCCATGAAGTAAATTTAACATTTGTCTCTTCAAGTTACTGACAGAAGAACCAAGGACTACAACCTTCCCCGTGAGTGCATCCTACATTTTTTCCATACGCACAAATGTTTCGTGTTTGACCGTCCGGCATCAAAGAAAAAACTTCAGATTCTGGAAGAACTAGAAGAAAGTGAATTGGACGAGGAATTTGTGGAACAGGCTGTGAAATTCTACAATTACATGATAACCCAGAGTCAGGATAAAACACCGGCGGGAGGAACGGAAGTAACGGGGAGAAGTAAGTAACATTTTCCTTAAATTTTGGCACCTAGATGCATGAGTAATACAATGAGTGCAGGAACGTAAGGTAGAATGTGATTTACAATCTTGTTTCTTCAGTTTTCCACCTTTTGCTTTTATGTTTATCCTGTATTATATCATGTGGTCTTCTCACGACTCTATGAGGACAAGTAGGAGGAAGCTGAAACAAGTCTGTGGACTACTGAATGACCAATAGAGACCTTCATGTGGCCATATCAAACTATAACCACCCAGATAGAAGTCAAAGGCGACATGTCTGAAAATTGGCAGTTTCTAGGTGCATTTAATCAGTGTAAAGTGTGCCTGAATGTTTGATCCTTTCAAAAATCTGGCGTCTGGTATACCTTGCATAGTAAACTTAAGGTGCCTAAAAAGGCACATTGCACAATCAAGGTGCATAGCGTATCACTAGTATTACTAGTGTATGTATCACCATCTGTGCTCTCGGTGGCCGAGAGAATGCGCACTACCCAGCGTTTCTAACCATCCTAAAAACGTGACAGAGAGGTAGACTACTGCGTTACCAAGAGAGCTTCATGTGACCATATCTGGGCTCAAAGTATAACCACTAGCGATGAGCGAATCGATTCTAACGAAGTGTAATTCATTTAGGATTTTTGGAAAAATTTGATCCTGAAAGTCGAATTTCCAGGTGATTCGTGGTATGACATGGCGCAAAGAACTATGGGAGGAAGAAAGCAACACCCTCAATGTCATGTGCAGACAGGCAGCCAATCAGCACCCAGCCAGCTTCTGTGATGTCACAGCCCTATATATAGGGCAGCCATGTTAAAATCTTCCACTTGTCACTGTGTCTCGAATGCCCAAGCATCTCTATGTAGCTGCCCTAGATTGCACTCTGTGCAAAATACTTCCAACTTTAGAGTTACTGGAGTGAGATACCTTTCAAATACACAGGTGTGTGAAATATACACACGTTCCTAAACCAGCATTTTTTATTTTGGGATATAGCTATCTGTGGCAAAGAGTTAATTTTTTTCACTTATCGTGGCAAATCCAGTGTGTGTATTTCTCCCATACACACATCTCAAATACTTCCAGTTCAGTCTGGTTGGATATTGCTATCTGTGGCAAAGAGTTAATTTTTTCACTTATTGTGGTGATTCTGTTAAATGCTGATATTTGTAGAGCCCCCTCATGTGGAGAGGGTGTCAGCAGTAATTTTGCATTGACGTCACTGATCATTTTGCCCTTCCTTTGATACTTCAGTGTCTAATTTCAATCGGTCAATAATCCATCATTATTGCTAGAGCTAAAATGAAACAGGAGTTGATTCAAAAAATGATAAGAAGTAAATGGAATATTTGCATGTCTTCTGTGTTTTGTATCCACTCCTGCTTTTGGCTACCTAATCATCAGACAATCCTGATGCAAACAAAGGACCATGTCATACTGGCCTTACGGCTTCTCCGAAGACACAATCGGTTGTGTTTGTCCTTTTCATTCCTTCTGACAGATTAAAAGAAGGGGAAAACCAAACATAGTGGCAACGTCATAAAGTGGTGTAGGGTGGAAACAGCTTTAGGAAACCCCAGGGTGGTCGAGTGAGAGAGTGTGGTCAGTTGGCAGCAGCATGAGTAGTTTACAGAGTGGCACAATGACATAACTTTGAGGTGGCGGCAGCTAGGTGACATAAGGAGGAGGTGGCGGCAGCAGCAGCATCAAGCCAGAGAGTGACATGGTGACATAGCCTGGAGGTGACAGCAGCAGCAGCACCATGAGGAGATCTGAATGGTGAGGTGGTAGCAGCATCAGAAGGCTACATACTGGCCCAGTGTAAAGTGGGGAGGTGGGTGGCAATACCATTTGATGGTTAAGATGGTGGGTGGTAGAAGGAGCAGCTGGCAGCAGATGTGTGGCATCAGGCGGGTGGCAGCATCAGAATAGTAGCTTAGGCAGGTAGCCAGAAGAATCCAGACTCATTTATCAAAGTTTGGGTGAGGCGACATGGCTGATCTAATCTGATGCATCATGCATTGGTGTGTGGAAACCCTGGCTGATCTACATCTGATTCATCTTGACAAAGGTGAGTATCTCCACATTTCTGGTGGACAAGCGAGTTCTCCTTAGGGTATCTATGGACTCCACTGCACTGACTCTCCACCTCTCCACCTTGGCTCAGCACAAGCCATCAGTTCTCTGAATGGTGCAGAGTCCAACACTTGAAAAGGGAGGGACTGCAGTACCACCAACTTAGACAGGGGCACGTTTAGCTTCTGTGCCGTAGGATGGCTGGACACATACTGCTGTCTCTTAGCAATCACCTCGGTGAACGACTGCTGGCGCAATGAGTGGCGAGGAGTAAGAGCATTTGGACCGGTAGATGATGGGAAAGATAGACAGCTCCCTTTGAAATGGGATGCGTGCCACTGGGTGCTGCTGCTGTTGCTGAAGCAGGATGGACCAGCACATCTGAGACACGTTTCTCCCAGGCCACTGGATGGTGACGCTGCATATGTTGATGCAGGGCCGTGGTGCCAACATTAGGTCCCTGGCCACGCTTTACTTTCTGCCCACAGATTCTACATATACCCATGTATTCCAAAGGTGTTTCACCTTATAAGTGAAAAAAGTAACTCTTTGGCGCAGAGAACAATATCCCAAAATAATAACCTACCTGTAATGGAGATGTTAGTATGTGAGAAATACACACACTGTATTTCAAGCATAGTTCACCACAATAAGTGACAAAAGTAACTCTTTGCAGCTCTACATGTATCGGCATTTTACAGAACAGGTTCTGTCATAATCTGTGGAATCATCTGATGACAGTGTAAAAGGAGTGCGCTCTTTGACGCTATAGTGGGATCTTGGCCCTCAGCTCGGTTCTTTCTAGCTGGTACTGACATTACCTTGTCAGGCTGTGTTCCCACTTCATTTATTTGATCAGTTTTGACTCCGTAATGGCCCAGATAAGTGAACTAGGAAGCGATTCTAAGAGCGACGCCTGTCATCTGCGTGTCATACTAAAACACAGCATTGTATCAAGACCAAATCACGCTCCCTCTGCATATTTGAGCATGGCACAGTGTTCTACAACACCCTACAGGCTGTCCGCAGCCAGGAAATAGCTGTTTATTAATGCGATTCATCGGGAATAAATTGTAAACTAACCAAATTTTTGGGAAAAATCAGCCAAATCGAATTTTTGAGAAATTCGCCCATCTCTGTTAACCACCCAAACAGAAGTCAAGTGTTTGCTTAGTAGTAAATGACCACATCCTGCAGAATACACCCATTAACCCCTTACCGACATTTGACGTACTCATACGGCAATGTCGGGTAGGGGATCCCGCAAATTGACGTATGAGTACGTCATGGCGATCTTGCGTGCTCACCAAGCGGGGGGGGGGGAAGGGGCGGTGCAAGATCGCGGAATGGAAACATGCCTACATCCCCACGGCGGACGTGATCTCCGGCCACGGGGGATTAACACCCCCGATGTCGCAACATCGTGGGACGCGCATTCGCAGCTGCGGACGCAGGAGTGAGCTCTGCTGCCCGCCGAATCCCGGCGCAGTAACGGCGCTGAGCGCCGCTACTGGTATCACATTACGGACAGCCGGACGCTGAATGACAGCATCCGGGTCTCCGTCTGCTGACGTCACATTGCCACAATGCATTGTGGGGCTGCTTGACTCGGACCCACAGTTGCCATGCGAGACACCAACCACATCCATAGCCTATAAGCATGTATGCTGATCTCCTATTGTATGAACGGATCTGATGTCGTTCTGCAATTCCTCTGGGAGAAAAAAGTGAAAATAAGTGTGCAAAAGTAATACAATAACACATATAATAAAGTGTAAAAAAGTAAAAAAACACAAACACAATAAATAAAATAAAAAACACATACATGCCCTTTTCCCTTTACAAAACGCCAATCGCTCCAAAAAAAGATCAAAATTAACATAAAGTGCCCATATTTGGTATCGCCGTGTGCGTAACGACCCACCCTATAAAAATCTGTTATGTTCATACTTAACCGTACGGTGGAAAGCCGTAATAAATAAAAAAAAAAAAACAGTCACAGAATTGCGATTTTTGTTCATCCCGCTCAGACATAAAGTGGAGTATATAAGTCATCAAAAATCTCACTATCTGAACATCAAAGTGGTGCCAATTAAAACGTTAAGTTCTCCCGCTCAAAAAAAAGTCTTACTTTCACAAGCTGTCTGTTATATGGAAAAATATAAAAAGTTATGGCTATTAGAAGATAGCGATTGCATAAAAAAATATGTTTTACACACATGACAACACTTTTTAAAAAAAAAATTTGTGCTTCCACATAAAAAAACTATATAAATTGGGTATCACGTAATCGTCTCAACCCACAGAAGTAAAACTAACTTGTCACGGATATGCATGGTGAACGCTATTAAAAATAAAATAAAAAACACCTTAACCCCCCCATTTTTTTATTTTTCTAGGATTCAGTATTTTCTTGCACTGCCTTTCAAAAACGAATTAAAAGCGATCATAAAGTTTGTCCCCCCAAAAATGATACCAATAAAAATGTTCAACTCATCCCACCAAAAAAGTCCCTATCAGCTCCATAAACAGAAAAAATAAAAAAAGTTATGGCTCTCAGACTATGGCGATGCAAAAACGTGTTTTCCATTTCAAATAAAAGTGTTTATATTGTGTAAAAGCAGTAAAACATTAAAAAACATATACAAATTTGGTATCGCTCTAATTGTATCAACCTGCTGAGTAAAACTAGCATGTCATTTATACCGCACAGTGACCGCTGTAAAAATAAAAATAAAAAACGAATACCATGATTGGTGTATTTTGTACAAAATGACCTCACAAAAAACCTTAATAAAAAAGTGATCAAAGACAATCACATGCCCCCCCCCCCCCCCCCCCCCCGCTCCCCCCACCCCCCCCCCCTAATGGTACTGATCAAAAAACATCAACTCATCTCGTAAAAACAAGCCCACAATCTGCTTCGTATGCCAAAAAAAGTAAAAAGCTATGGCTGTCAGAATAGGACAAATAAAAAACGCAACTTTTTATAAATCGTTCTTATTGTGTAAGGAGTAATAAAACATAAAAAACTATATAAAATTTATATCATTGTAAATCTACCGACCCCCATAGTAAAGTAGTATAGTAAAGTTATCTCGTCAATTATCCCGTATGGCGAATACTGTAAAAATGTAGCCCAAAAACAAAGGGTGAACTGCGTTTCCCCCCCCACCATTTACATGGCCCAATGCGAAAAAAAAAAACTACGAAAACTACCTGTGCGCCAAAATGCAAAATACACCCTTAGTTGAGATCCATGATGGGTGTTGAATCGCCCAATATGGGGCATCTTCTATGAAGGTTTCACCTGTTTAGTACTTGGGGGCTTTGCAGATGCCACCTTGGCCCACAAAAATCTGCGTTCCAAATAGCAAATAGGCTCTCCCTTCCTTGTACATCCTGTTATGCACCCCAAACAGCAGGTTTACACCCACATGTAGCGGTATATGCCAACTTCGAAGAAATTGCGTACACAATTTGGGGCTTTTTTTCCAGGATTCTTATAAAAATTAAAAACATTTCAGCTAAAATATGCAGATTATTGGAAAAAATATATTTTGTTTTTATTTCAGAGCCGAATGCTAAAAAATTTGTGAAACGCCAGTGGGTCGATATACTCACTTCACACTTGCGGGATATATTCGTAAGGGGTGTATGTTTCCAATATGGGGTCTTTTTAGGAGTATTTATTAATTTTGGAACCTTAGGGTGTCCGCAAACCTGAAATGCGGGCTAGATAAAATTGTAATGAAAATGAGACCCAGAGTCCAGTAGGTGCTCCTCCTATCTGGGGATGTGGTTGAGCCAAATAGTTATCGCACTAGGGCACTCATGGATATCTCTGAAAACGAAAGAATCTGGGGAATTTCCCTGATCACACTTACCGTATAAATTGAAAATCTGCAAAAAAAGTGAAATTTTGAAATTTCACCTCCACTTTGCTTTAATTTCTGTGAAATATCTAAAGGGTCAACAACTTCTTAAATGCTTTTTAAATTTACTTTAAGGGGTGTTAGTTTCCTAGATGTGGTCATTTCTTGGGGTATTTAACATACAGGCCCCTCAAAGCCACATCAGAGCTGGGACATGGTCCCTAAAAAATCTATTTTGCAAATTTTCTTGAAAATGTGAAAAATTAAACTATATTTCTAAGCCACTTAATGTTGGTACAAAAATCATTAAAAATGGATGCCCAACCTACAGTAGACATATGGTAGATGCTAGTTATAAATCCAATGAGAGGGGTAAACTCTGTGAATAGCAATGGTAAGTACTAGTACTAGTACAACATCACAGATAAGCCATGACCATTCCAGGACAGTGACCTCCTTTATGTAAAAAACTTTGAGATTCTTAGTTAAAAGTTTTGATCAAAAATCGTTTAATGCCACCCCCCGACTATCAACAGGATCCTCAAAGCCGGGTGGTCCTACTCTATTTTTTTACCTCTCTTTGAGTCAATTCAGACTTCTCATTTGGTGTTTCGCTCAATGTCGACTGCTCACACTCCATAGAATCACGCCCACTTCCATGTTGTTAGATTCAGTGCAGTTTTGCTTGTATAAAGCTGGTGTATTTTTTCTCTGGATTATGGAATGTGTCTGGGAACTGTAAAAATGAAATGTCTGAGATTTGTGACTCAAAGAGAGGTAAAAATAGATTTCAGTTAGCACCACCCGCTTGATGATCCCTGTTGATAGTCGGGGGTGGTTAAACAGTTTTGATCAAAACATGTATTATAGAATCTCAAAGTTTTTTCCATGTATTGTAGATAGCATAAATGCTTCTTTAGAGGTCTTTTTTGATAGCCCTCCCTTTTGTAAAGCACAGAATATTTTTGGGATTGACTAGAGCAAAAAGTTTCCCAATCTTAGGGAAAAAAATTCCAAAAAAATTTATCAAACTTTGTACTTATTACATAGTTTGATATGAACAAATACACTTTCTCATCAATAATAATCACTTGATCCCGTGAAGAACATGCAACTCGTACATACAAACGCAGGCGACTGTGGGGCAAGACCAAGGGTACGATATCAGAATGAGTCATGCTCCACAATAATGTTGTGCTTGGGTCACAAGTTAAACCAGATGCCAAAGACTGAAGTTAATTTGCAGCAGTCAGAGAGCTTCGTCCGGAGGTCACAGTCTACAAAACTGGAATGGAGATCTCTGAATCGATCTGTGCATCTCTAGTTCCCACTTTTTTGGGTCTGGTTCTTAGTTCTATACCTACATTACAGGGCGAGGTCTCTTGTTACCATCATAACCGTGTACTCTACACATTTTTGTCTTCACCATGCAAAGATGCCAATGAAACACAAATCCAATGCAAGTGCCGGCGATACAGCAAAGGAAAGAAAAAACATGTGATCCAAAACTAAGAAATTCTAAGTGTTCTCTGGAGTTACACGTCCGTCATATAAAAATTAATCTTAAAGGGATGTTATCACCATAGAGTTTGATGGCATAAGGAGAGGATATGCTATCAAAGTCTGATAGGTCCTCTAAGTCCCCTTCTCACCCTAATCTCACACTGGCCCATGGTGGTTTCCTGATCATAGCAGACCTGGAGCTGATTTTTAACTGCATATACACTCACCGGCCACTTTATTAGGTACACCTGTCCAACTGCTCGTTAACACTTAATTTCTAATCAGCCAATCACATGGCGGCAACTCATGCATTTAGGCATGTAGACATGGTCAAGACAATTTCCTGCAGTTCAAACCGAGCATCAATATGGGGAAGAAAGGTGATTTGAGTGCCTTTGAACGTGGCATGGTTGTTGGTGCCAGAAGGGCTGGTCTGAGTATTTCAGAAACTGCTGATCTCCTGGGATTTTCACGCACAACCATCGCTAGGGTTTACAGAGAATGGTCCGAAAAAGAAAAAAACATCCAGTGAGCGGCAGTCCTGTCGGCGGAAATGCCTTGTTGATGCCAGAGGTCAAAGGAGAATGGGCAGACTTTTTCGAGCTGATAGAAAGGCAACAGTGACTCAAATAGCCACCTGTTACAACCAGGTAGGCAGAAGAGCATCTCTGAACGCACAGTACGGGCGAACTTTGAGGCAGATGGGCTACAGCAGCAGAAGACCACACCGGGTGCCACTCCTTTCAGCTAAGAACAGGGAACTGAGGCTCCAATATGCCCAAGCTCAATCGAAATTGGACAGTAGAAGATTGGAAAAACGTTGCTGGTCTGATGAGTCTCGATTTCTGCTGCGACATTCGGATGGTAGGGTCAGAATTTGCGTCAACAACATGAAAGCATGGATCCATCCTGCCTTGTATAAACGGTTCAGGCTGGTGGTGGTGGTGTCATGGTGTGGGGAATATTTTCTTTGCACTTTTTGGGACCCTTGGAAACAATTGAGAAACGTTGCAACACCTTGTGCAATCTATGCCACGAAGAATTGAGGCAGTTCTGAAGGCAAAAGGGGGTCCAACCCGTTACTAGCATGGTGTACCTAATAAAGTGGCCGGTGAGTGTACATCCTCAAGAGAGGCAAAAAAGCAGAGGAAGAGAGGCAAAAAGCATGAGCAGAGTATAGGAGGCATGTAGAGACATTCAAAGTAGCTGTAGGGTGGGCCTCTAAAATAAGCTCCTTTGGTGGACCCAGAAACAGCTCAACTGGAGGCCCTTAGAATCAACTCCACCTGTGGGCCCAGTCCAACACGGTCAACTCTAATCTCTGGAATGGGCCCCCAAAAGTCTGTGGTCAGAATGAAGAGCTAGTCAGGCTTGCACACAATTCTCCATTCTGTTCTATGTGAGTTCCCAGTACAGGGGAGCGCTGTATTCTCCAGTCTATTCTATGTGAGTTCCCAGTACAGAGGAGCGCTGTGTTCTCCATTCTGTTCTATGGGAGTTCCCAGTACAGGGGAGCATTGTGTCCTCCATTCTATGGGAGTTCCCAGTACAGGGGAGCGCTGTATTCTCCAGTATATTCTATGTGAGTTCCCAGTACAGGGAGCGCTGTATTCTCCAGTCTATTCTAAGTGAGTTCACAGTACAGAGGAGCGCTGTGTTCTCCATTTCTGTTCTATGGGATTCCCAGTCCTGGGGAGTTTTGTGTTCTCCCTTCTATGGGAGTTCCCAGTACAGGGTAGCGCTGTGTTCTCCATTCTGTTCTACGGGAGTTCCCAGTACTGGGGAGCATTGTGTTCTCCATTCTATGGGAGTTCCCAGTACAGGGGAGCGCTGTGTTCTCCAGTCTATTCTATGTGAGTTCCCAGTACAGGTGAGTGCTGTGTTCTCCATTTGTTTTTATGGGAGTTTCCCAGTACAAAGGAGGCGCTGTTTTCTCCATTCTGTTCTATGGGAGTTCCCAGTACAGGGGAGCGCTGTATTCTCCAGTCTATTCTAAAGTGGTTCCAGTAAAAGAGGAGCGCTGTGTTCTCCATTCTGTTCTATGGGAGTTCCCAGTACTGGGGAGCATTGTGTTCTCCATTCTATGGGAGTTCCCAGTACAGGGAAGCGCTGTGTTCTCCATTCTGTTCTACGGGAGTTCCCAGTACTGGGGAGCATTGTGTTCTCCATTCTATGGGAGTTCCCAATACAGGGGAGCGCTGTGTTCTCCAGTCTATTCTATGTGATTTCCCAGTACAGGGGAGTGCTGTGTTCTCCATTCTGTTCTATGGGAGTTCCCAGTACAAGGAGGCGCTGTGTTCTCCATTCTGTTCTATGGGAGTTCCCAGTACAGGGGAGCGCTGTGTTCTCCATTCTGTTCTATGTGATTTCCAAGTACAGGGGAGTGCTGTGTTCTCCATTCTGTTCTATGGGAGGTCCCAGTACAAGGGGGGACTGTGTTCTCCATTCTGTTCTATGGGCGTTCACAGTACAGGGCAGCACTGTGTTCACCATTCTGTTCTATGGGAGTTCCCAGTACAGGGGAGTGCTGTGTTCTCTCCATTCTGTTCCACAGCGCTCCCAGTACAGGGGAGCGCTGTGTTCTCCAGTCTATTCTATGTGAGTTCCCAGTACAGGGGAGCACTGTGTTCTCTCCATTCTGTTCTATGGGAGTTCCCAGTACAGGGGAGTGCGGTGTTCTCTCCATTCTATTCTATGTGAGTTCCCAGTACAGGGGAGCGCTGTGTTCTCCAGTCTATTCTATGTGAGTTCCCAGTACAGGGGAGTGGAATGTTCGGCCGTACTCGGAACGCACACAGAACAGAATGGAGAGTCTTATGCAAGCTTGACCAGTTCTCCATTCGGAGCTGACACTTTCTAGGGCCCGTTCCGGAGCAGAGCACAGAGGTGGAACCCTCACTGATCACTCTTTGATATGGGGAACACCCCTTTAAAATAAAAACCTCCAAAACCTTGTTTGTAACCCCGGGGCTGCCTGTAATTATTTCGGCATATTCTGGAATAGAATAACGATGGTTTACCTGATGACTGCTGAGCATGCTCAAAAATAATTTCACTATTCTTTTCTAACAGGAACTAATTGATAAGACAATGAATGAATATTCTATAAAGAATGAAAACGCTTCAAGAGATTTCTGCAGGAAACTTCTCAAGGAGCTCAGTGCGACTATGGAGAATGATATATTGGAAGGAAAATATTCCGTACCTGGAGGACACAAGATGTATCTAATGGAGAAGCTTAATGTGATGGAAGCTTATAACATGAAACCTGGGAAAGGCATAAAGGTAAACTAGGACTCAAAATAAGTGATCTTACAAAATTACATCCCAGGGGTAATGACCAGTCCCTAGCAGGTGACTATCGGGGGAAGGTTAGAGCAGTTGTCCATTTTAAACAATCGATGTTCATATACCCTATTGGGGAATTGTGAGTTGATAGAGGGGGTTCCTCTGTTTAGGATCCTCATCTAATGGTCTGAGTGTAAGACGGTTACAAAGAGTGTCTCTTGCTCTGGAGGACCCATCCTATCCTGCACCTCATAGATAATGCATTCATTTAAATGGACGCTATGTAATACTTCATTCCCCCTGTGCTGGCGCTGCAGGGAAACTGAACCCTTGCTGACAGGTTTTCCTCACAGATCACAGCTGATCCAGGGGGACTCTTTATGATTAGCTTACTTTTAAATACATCTAGTGCCCTGTAAGCAACGAAAACCCTATGTTAGAGTTACTCAAATCTGTCCCTATTCGGTTGAATACGGTTTGACCACCTGTGAAAAAATTTGGGGTTGGGATGTCCTGAACTCAGATTTTTCTCTCTAAACCTAAACATAGTCCTAATCATAACCCTAACCCTAAATTAAGGTTAGGATTTTTTTTCTATTGGGTTTGAATGGGTTAACTTTTCCGTTCCTCCAGTCATGTGGGACTGTCACTCATATACCACCGTCTGATGTCACTTCCAGTCCAACAGGTAACACTAATATGATGTTAGACTGGAAGTGACGTCAGACAGAAGGGACATGAGAGAACTGATGCTATAGGACCGGAACCCATTTAAACCTAGTATAAAAAAAAAAAATAAAAAAAAAAGACTTTTTTAGGGTTAAAGGGGTTTCGCCACAAAGTAAAATTGACGTGGGAAGCTTGCAAATGAAGTAAAAAACATTTTCACCATTAATTATTATTAAGAATTCTGAACCGTTTTTGTTTTAAAGGTGCTCCTTTGGGGATCCATTGCTTACAGCTCCGTCTCCAGGGATACAACCCAGGGCTGAGAGCCCCCTCACCCTGGGGGAAACATGCTCAGACACCCAATTTCCTTGGGGGCAGCTACTGAGTTTTCCCAACCCCTGAGTCCCTGTCACTCTACTCTCGCCCTTTTTTTTTTTCCTTTAAAGAAATTTTAGCCCAAAAAAGGAAAAATAAATTAAAAAGAAAAAAACCCTTTTTGGGATTTACATTGAAAAAAAGAGAAAAAAAAAAAAAACACGGTTTTGGGTTTCCCCTGCAGGGTTTTAAAATTTTTGGACCCTTGTGCCTGGAGGCAAAAATTTCCCTCTCGCAAAATCCCCAATGTTTTTTCTTTTAAACACCCCTTTCCTTTAAATAGGGGAGAAAGGGCCTGGTGAGGTAAACCTGCGGGTCCCCAGGGATATGTAAAATTTAAACAAATCACCACACCCCTTTCTGAGAAAACAGAGCTGAAGTGCTGGAGGCAGGAGGGTATGACATGAGATCGTGGCAAAACCCCTTTGATTTTTACGGCTTGTTTTGGGTTTTTTTTTTTTGTTTTTTGTCAAAAATTTATTACATTTGCTGAGACTGGGGTCGAAAATTCCCCCTTTTATCTGGGGTAAAAATTTCAAAAAAATATTTTTTTATACTCTTTAAAGGAATTGTGTCGCAAATTTTTTTTTTTGGGGAGGAATGTGTGTTTTTTTTCAAAACTTTTTACCCTTTTGCTGTAATTTTTTTGTGGTTGAAAGGGGCGTATAGAGATTCCTGTGGGGGTAGGGGGCCCTTCCCCCTTCAAGAATAGTTCTCTTCTCTGTGAGTTTGGGAGGACACTCAGGAAATGCCAAAAAATTATTTTGGGAGGTAAGAGACTGCAAAAAATTTCCGTCCCCCGGTTAACTTCAGTGAGAGCCCCCCCTGCTGTTTAGCTCAGCCCTGGGTCTATTGTCTGAGGGGGAAAGGGATCATGATTTTTGGAGACCAGGAGCAGCCCAATGAATGTCCCGCCCCTCTGTGCTCCCAAAAAGGCTTTCCAAGAAGAGGGGTGACAGGTGTGCGACCCTGCCCTTTGTTCCTAATAAAGTGATCGTGCTTTTTTTCGCTAATGATTTTTGCTCAATTTTAAGTTTTTTCTGCAATTTTTGTTCCCCCGCTTTTTGACTTAAAAAGGGTTTTTATTTAAGGATTTTGGGCAAGAAAAGTTTTTTTTTTAAAGTTTTTTTTTCGGAAAAATCCCCTTTATTTACAGATTTTTTAAAACTAATAAAAATTCTCGTTCTTTTACTTTAAAAAAATCCTTTTCTTTATGGATTTTGGTGCTAATAAAGGTTTTTCTCCCCTTCTGATGCTGAAAATTCTTTTCTTTTTAAAAACTTGCGCTAAATTGGGTTTGCTGCGGATTTTGCAAATACTCCGTTCCTGCGGATCTTGGGGCTAAAATCCGTTCGCTGTGGGTCTTGGGCCGGGTTTAAAACCTTTGCTGCGTATTTTGCGGTAAAACTTGTTTTCCCTGTTTTTGAGCTAAACTCCGTTTCCACTGCGGAAATTTTGCCGCAAATTTAAATCCGTTTCCCCCGCGGATTTTTGCCCCCTAAACTTTTTGCCGAGGTTTTTTTAAGCAAAAAATCCGTTCGCTGCGGATTTTGAGCACAAATCCCCTTTTTTCCGCGGTTTTTTTTAAAGCTAAAAATCCGTTTCGCCGCGGATTTTTGCCGCTAAACTACCCCTTCGCCGGGGGATCTTGCCGCTTTAAACTTGTTTGCCGCAAATTTTGACGCAAAAAACCCCTTCGCCCGCGGATCTTGCCGCTAAACTCCGTTTGACGCAGATTTTGACGCTAAACTCCGTTTCGCTGCGGATTTTGACGCAAAACTCCGTTTTGCCGCGTTTTTTGATGCTAAACTCCATTTCGCCGGGTTTTGACCAAAAACCCCTTTTTTCGCCCGGATTTTGCCCGCAAAACTCCTTTCGCTGCGGATTTTGACCTAAATTTTCCCTTGCCGGGGTCTTGCCGCTAAACTCCCTTCGCTGCGTATTTTCACGCTAAACTGCGTTCCGCTGCGGATTTTGATGCAAATCCATTTCTAAAATCTATTTCATGCGTTTTGGAAAATACGTTTTTGCGATTTGCCGCTAAAAAAGTTCGCGGGCGGTTTTTTGACGCTAAAAATCCGTTCTGTCAGATCAAAAAAGTATCTAACAAATCAGGGGGTTTACTTCTTTTTTGAAAAAATTTCGTTTCGACGAGTGATTCTGTGCTTTTAATTGGGTCTTTCGGACCTTTTTTGGCCCCTTTCCCAAAAGAATGACATCGATTCTTGATCCAAAGAGCAGGGACCCTATTAAAACTATGGGGATAAACCCCTGCTGTATCCAACAGCATCCAAACACACAGTACTGCATTTAAACCCAACAGGGATCCATAATGCAAAATGTGCGTACACTCCTTTTTTTGGGAGTCCACCCAGTGGTTTGATTTATGCAAGTTAAAAACAGACTTCAAGACAAGCAAAAAATGGGGCCAAAAAACGGCCTTTTTTTTTCAACAGGTTTGCCCGTCAGGGACAAAAATTCAGTTTTCTGAAATTTTTTTTAGGATTTGGTTTTCAGTGTTTTTTTTTTTTTTTTTTCCACTCGGGAGGCACGCCTAATGTTCAATGTGAACTAACTAAGTTTTAGTTCTGGGGTCTATGGCCCTTTGGTCCTGTGGATACCTGTGAGCGGGGGATGAGACTATCTGTGGCGCCCTTTCTGCATTCCATAGTAAAATAGACGGGGGAGTGCCACGGCGCTTTGGATTCCCGCTTTTGGTTTCCGTTTTGGGGCCCCAAAAAGTACCCAAAAAAATGCGCTCTTTGGGGAGCAAAAACGCAGCTGAGTGTTTGGTTTCCGTGTGGATGCTTTTTTTGGACCAAGAATTGACGTCATTTTCATGGAACGGATCCCGAAAGACGCAGTGGGGGCCACATCAGAATCACTGTCAAACCCGAGCTGTTTTTAAAAAACTGAATGAATAATCACCTGCTTTTTTTTAATAAAGTGCTTGGGTCCGTCTGGGCTGACAGACACTTTTCCAAAAGTTTATCTAACACGGATCAGAGTCGCCGATGAACAACCCTAAATGTAATCACAATTTTCACCGATTATTCCCTTTTTCAGTTATGGGTACATAGCGCTTTGTATGGTGTCCTCATCACCAGCAAAATGGGTTACAATCCACCTCCCCCCCTTATCACAAGGGGAGGGGGAGGCTTTTGAGTCACCACCAGACCGCCCCCTATTTTCAGCAAAGACGAATTCGATCTTTTTTAAATGAGGAAAACTCTTTTTTTTTGGATGTCTCCCTCTGGTGGCTAAGGTGGGAAACCCGAAAATTAAAATGATTTTTTTTTATTTTGCACCAAATTGAATGAAATAAAAAAATATACTAAAAATTTTAAACAAAAAATGAACACTACCAATTTCATCAAAAAAAAAAAATAAAAAATTTTTACAGTTCCCTTTAAGAATGCAGGGAAAAAATGAACACTTATGCCAGGTGGGCCCGTTTTAGTTTTTTTAAAATTTAACTTTTTAAAATTTAAAAATCAAAATTTAAAAAAATTTAAAACAAAAAAAATTTTTAAATTATATTATTAAATATTATATATATATAAAATTCTACAATTTTTAAAATGAAATTTTATATATTAAATATTTATATATATATATAGAATGTCTCAATGTATATACGATATTTTATATATAATATTTAAAATATATATATTATTATTTTTTTTAATAAAATATATAATGTTGTATATACAGGCAATAAATATATATTACAGAAATTTGTAAAAAAAAATAAAAAAATAATATAAAATATACCCCACCGCCATTTATTAGGTCACCCTGCTAGTAACGGGTTGGACCCCCTTTTCCCTTCAAACTGCCTAATTTTTCGTAGCATAGTTTTCCAAAGTGTTGCAACGAGCCAATTGTACCAAGGGGCCCCCAAAAGTGCCAAGAAAATTTTCCCCCCACACCATGACACCACCCCCCACCTAAACCGTTATAAAAGGGCGGATGGATCCTGTTTTCTTTTGTCGACGCCAAATTTCTGCCCCTCCACCAATGTCCGCAGAAAACGGATCATCAGCCCACAACTTTTTTTCCAAATCTTCTCTGTCCTTTTCGATAGTTGGGCAAATTGGACCTCATTTCCTTTCTTAGCTAAAAGGAGTGGCACCCGGTGTGGTCTTCTGCTGCTGTACCCATCCCTAAAAATTTTCGCCGTACTGTGCGTTCGGATGTCTTCGCCTACTTGGGTTTGAAAGGGTTGGCTTTTTGAGTCATGTTCCCCTTTCTATCAGCTCAAACCCAGCTTCCATTCCCCTTTTGACCTCTGGCTCAACAAGGCTTTTCCCCGCCCACGGGACTGCCGCTCACTGGATGTTTTTTCTTTTTCGGGACCATTCTCTGTAAACCCCTAGGTGGTTGTGCGTGAAAATCCCAGGAGACGCAGTTTCTGAAATACTAGACCAGCCCTTTGGCACCAAAACCAGCCATTTAAAGGCACCAAACCCCTTTTTTCCCCCTACGATGCTCTTTTTTGAACTGCAGGGTTTTGCTTGCCATTCTACATGCCTAAATCACAAAAGTTCCGCCTGTGATTGGCTGTTAGAAATTAATTTTAAACGAGCATTGGGGACAGGTGTCCCCTAATAAATGGCCGTGGTGTTATTTTAATAAAATAATTTTTACAGTCTACCTAATTTTCATATATAAAAATATATAAAAAAAAAATATTATAAGATTTCCATGTAATAAAAATTTAACTTTTAATATTTGACAACCTTCTAGGGAGAAGCATGAAATCTAAGCCCAATAGGGTTTGATTAAGGTAAATGATTTTGGCAGTGGGGCACCCCTTTTTGGGGTAAAAACCATCAATGATGCATTTTTGGCCGGTACTTGGGACATAATTGCGCTTCAATACTTGAAAAATACGGGCCGAGAATTCTGTTTCATAGCTTCCATTAGAGCTAATTTTAAACCCCTCTTTCCCCCCCCCACAATACAACTGACCTGTCAATTTTTCTTGAAAATGAAATCAGTGAGAGCTTCAGGGGCTCGTGGGAGTGGGGCGTATAAAAAAGGCGCCACAATACACCCACTATATGCTTGCAATTTACGGCCCGAACAATATGTTGACACGGTGTTATTGTGGGGTGTATTTTTTTGCTTAATTTTGCTGCAATAGGCCTGAAATGCGCCTGCAATTACTATAATTCAAGCTCTTTTTGAAGCTTAGTTTTCAAAAATGGGGGCAAAAAAGGGTTTTCTTTTGGATGCAAAAACAAAAGGGAAATTTATTTAAAGGGCAAAACACAAAAAAATATAGCAAACGGGAACAAAACGGGTCTCCACCAGTTAGCACAGCTTCTTGTTAAAATTCCATAAAATAAAAGGCCCAGGTGGCTTGGGTTCACCCAAAAATAAACGAGGGCAGCATCAACGTGGGGGTGGGGGTTTTTGCGTCCACAATCGGGGTGCGGACGAAATCCTGGAGCCCCTTCCCCAAACCCCCAACTGCCAGCAATGTCCCTGGGGGGAAAATTTGGGCAACAGAATTCTCGGGTTTTACACGGGTTTAAAAACCCTTCACCTGAAAATCTGAAAGCTAGTAGGAGGTCCAGAAAAATCCCGGACGGGGCCCTTTGGGAAAGGGCCTCCCAAACCACCCGCAAAAGCCGCCCAGAAAGGTAACTAAATGAAAGCTAAATAGCAGCTTTTTCCTAACAAAACAAAGGGGTTTAGAAACCTAATGTCACTAATTTTTATGCCCCTTTTCCCTCCACCAAAGCTCCTTAAGTCATGGCACAAAGATTTGCATTTTTTGGGTGCTGCAAAATTGGCAACATGGTAAGGTTGGAAGGGAACCGCCACCCCTGACATCTCTAATACTTTTACCTAAAATAGCAACCCCCCTTGGCAAAATTTTTTATCATAAAACCATTTTTTTCCGGGCGGCTGCCTCAAGAGGCATGGTGAAACAGCTTATTTTAAAAGAACTTTTCTAAAAAGTAGGAATTCCCCCCCCAAAAAACCCCTTTAAGCTCTTCCCTCTCCTTTTGCATTTTAAGTTTCCTTTTAATCTGTTTGGGGCCCTCATTTTTTTAGCTTGCGTCGGGGGATTTTAAAAATTTTTGAAGGGGGTTTTACATTGATACTTTTTTTTACAATTTTTTAAAGGGCCCCAAAAAAAAAGATGGCCTTCCATCCGGGCCCACTTTTTTTGCTATAGTGTTTTAAACCAGAGGGAAAACAAAAAAAACCCCATGAGGTAGAAGCCAATTGTCCTCTTTCAGGGAAAAAAAAATCCCTTTCCCGACTCCCAAACCCGGCAACAGAAAAAATCCCCTGGAAAAAATGAAACCCCCCTCCCCGAATCCCGGGAAATATAACTTTTATATTATTACATTTTGAAAAAGTATCCGACCCCTCCCCAGAACCCGGTCACTATAAAATTGTTTTTATTATTAAAAATTAAAAAATGTATCCCCGACCCTCCTCCAGAATCCCGGTCACTATAACTTGTTAAATTATTACCCTTTTTGAAATGTTCCAGACCCTCCTTTCCCGAAACCTGGGCACTATAACTTGTTATATTGTTACTCTCTAGAAATGTATCCAGACCCTCTTGAACTCTATTAGTAAAATTCCCATGAAAAGTTCCCTGACAGAGAGTTCCACAAATCTCAAATGCTCTTTCGTAAATAATTCCTTCATTTTATGTAAAAACCTTCTTTCCTCTTGGCATAGAGGAAAGGGCCCCCCCTTCAAATACAATCTTGGGGAAAAAATAAGGGTTTTGGGGAAGATCCCTATATTGACCTTTGATGTACTTAAAAAAATATTTTATTATGTCCCCCCAGAAAACCCTCTTTTTTCTAAACTAAATAACCCCAATTTTTTGCTAAACTTTCTGTGGGAAAATTTTTCCACCCATCCTTTTTTTTATTTTTGTTTCCACCTTTTTTCCTGTCAAAGCTCTACAATGTTTTTTCCTTTGCACGGTGCCCCAAAAAACTGTCCCCAATATTTCCCTTTGGTCTAAAACCCGTACTTGTATAACGGGGGATTGATGTTCTCATCATGTGCACCCTTTCCCTTTTTTAAATACACCCCCCGGGTCCTGCCCCCTTGGGGGCTGCTGTCTGACACTAGCTTCTACAAAATTTAATTTACTACCACCAGGATTCCCAAGTCCCCTTTTCCCGTCACTTTCCCCATCGTTTTCTCCAATTTATCATGTAATAAAGTAATGAATTTTTTCCTCGCCATCTGCTGACCTTGCATTTACTGTTTTTAAACCTCATTGGCCACTTTCTGCCCCCGGCCACCAATTTTCCAGATCCCTTTGTAATAACACTTATCCTCTTTTGTGTTGATTCTTTACAGAGCTTAGTATCTTTCTGCTAAGATTGATGTTCACTGTGTAATCCCGTGAAAGTCTTTAATTAAGTTTGCAACAACCACCCTTCTACTACTAAAAATGATCATTTCTAGAAAGCAGTAATATAGTTTTTGTACTTTAGAGATCTTCAATGAGTGCAGAGATTTGAGTGCATAGTCTGTATTAAAGGGCCAACATTTTCTGGCCCAAACCTATCAAACTGTGGGACCAAAAAGTATTTTTGGGACCTGATAGGCCCCCCAAATAATTTTTTTTTCTTAAAGGGGGTATTCCACCATAACTTTGATGCTTTCAATGGATGTCCAACGATGTGTGATAGATGGGGGGTCCTATTTCCCCGGGATCCCTATCGGGAAAAAGGCCCTTAAAGGGCCTCTTTTTTGGGTTGAAGGTGGTCAGAACCTTGGCCTGTTTGGAACTCCCATTGAAGTCAATGAGAGAGCTTGACCTCTTCTTGTCAAAACAAGGGGTTTAGGGTTTTTTCGAGATAGGTGCGGGTCCCCAGAGGAGGACCTGCACTTATCCTATCGTTAAGAATCATGTGAATGTGGAACAACTACTTTAACCCATTTTTTTCTTCACCAAAAATTTCGGGTATGCATCAAAACTTTTCTCTAAAATGTAAAAATCGAATGTATATCTTCCGGGCAGGGGGAAAACCAAATATTTTTTTTTTCCAACCAAAGGGCTCGGGAAATGATGCAGGGTATATCGTGAGAAAAAGGGACATTGTAGCCCCCCAATTAAAGCAAAATAACACCCTGCTGAGAAAGGAAGCACTGGGGGGTAAGGTCTAGTCAAAAACCCGATTGGGGATATTGGAAAATTTTAAAACACTTTTTGGCTATGTTAAAAAAAGGCTTAAAATGGGCCTATATCGGCCCCGTAATTGGGCCCGAAGTGCGCCAATTACGGGCTGAAAACGGCCCTTTCTTTACAAATTTTCACAGTTTCCCAAAAACTATGGTTTACCCCCTTCTCCCCCCCCGGCGAATCCCCGGGGGGGGGGAAGATAAGAAAGTGAATTACTGGGGCGTATCGGCCGCTGGAAATTCAATCTGGGGGCCGGTGAATGCCGGCCCTCCTTTCCCCCCCCCCACCCCCCCCCGCCCCCCCCCAAAACGGGTAATTGGGGGGAAATTTACTCCCGCAATTAACCCGGGTGTGAACAACCCTTTAAGGGAACATTGCAAAGTGATTTTGTTTTGCAAGACTTTAAAGGGGTTTTTTTGTTTCACTTTTGGGCACCGTTTTAGATTGCAAAGGGGAATTTATAAATGGGATTTATCTTCTCTCTCAGAAAAATGGCATGTAGAATTCATTCTGTGTAAGCAGGAGGGGGGGAAGGGGAGAGGTTTCAGCTTCGGAGACTAAGGATCATTGGAAGTGAAAACTAGTATAGAATCGATGTGTGATAGAACTGGCCCCACATCAAAGGGAAAACCAAAATGAAACCCTCAGTTTTGAGAGGAGGAGTGATGGGAAATCTCGTCGTATCAAAAAATTCATTTAATCATTGGGAGAGTCTGCCCTCGTCTCTGCTCAAAACAGAGGTATATAATGCTGTAAACCGTGTTAGCCTAAAGTAGAAAGAATAGGAAGAAATCAGGCGATATTTTTTGGGGTAACTGAGTATATTTGATGTGGTTTTGGGGGAGGCTAGCTCTCTTTTAGACGATACTCAGTCTGAAGAAAAGCTGCCCTCTCGAAAGCTCCTATAAAATATACCTTAGCCTCTAAAAGGGGTTCCCGCTGATTTCTTCACTTTTCCCCAAAACAGAGATTTTAAAAGAGTTTTTTTTGAGATGGGTAAGGCCCCCAAAGGGGTAGGCCCAAACAACATTGGGGCGTATCCTATATGATGCCATTTACTGTACTAGTGGGGGCAACCCCCTCAAGTAACTTTTTTTACCCAAAATTTTTAGACATGTCAAAAATTTCAAAACCCAATCACTTTTTTTTTTCCCAAAAAAAAAGGCTGGAAGTGATGCAGGAGTATATCGATGGAAAAGGACATTGAAAACGGGCCATCATTCAAGCAGATAACACCCCGACTGAGAAGCAGGCAGTGGAGGTGAGGGTGGGCAGTCCTACTGAACCGGCAATTCAAGGTCTTTGTAAGGGACCCTTTAGGGGCGCACGAACAGACACGCAGCTGAGGCCCTACACTGACCCAACCCCCGTCCCCCCTTTTGGGTTCCCCCGACCCTTAAAGGTCTGCCCCAACCAGAAATGAGCACTATGCTAAAAAGCGTGAAAAACAAGACGCAGACAAACAATACAAACATAAAGGGGCGGGCAAGAAGCCCAAGTCGGTAATATCGGGAACACGGTACAAAAATCAGAAGGCAGAAAAATAAACGTGAAAACAACGATAATTTTAAACCCGGGAGGGCCCGAAAAAGAGGGTGAGTTTTTAGCAGAAACAGACCATATAACGGGGAAGGGAAAGGACAGAAGAACCCTTAAATACCACCCCGGAGAACTAAGGGCAAAAAACAATAGGAGGAAAAAACGAAACCAGATGGAATTTTGAGCTGCAACACCCGGAGAAAGGGGCCGGTTAACCCAGGAGTGTGGAAGATTTTCCCGGGCCCCCGGCGTCGGCCGGAATCAATCAAGAAACAAAGGGGGGAAAAAAACCCAGTTCACAACATAAACAAAATGAGACACTATGTAGAAACCCGGCTTTCGTCGAGCGGCCACGGCCGGCGGGGCCAAACCAAAGCTGGGGGTTTTTCTGGGAGATATGAAAATTACCCCCCCCCCCCCCCCCCTTTATGAGGGGGACCGGGCCCTCAACAACCCTCCCAGGTTTAGCAGAAAAAGGATTGGTTAAAATCTTTCCTTTTCCACTTGGGAAACATGTTTTGCAGATGGGACTCGGAGAGGGAAAATTTTGGTCTTTCTCGGCGTTTTTTACTAGTTTTTTTTAATTTTTTTTGGGCGTTTTTTTTTGAGTTTATGACTCCCCGCCCAGACT
Source organism: Phyllomedusa bahiana (assembly GCA_025379985.1). Lineage (NCBI taxonomy): Eukaryota > Metazoa > Chordata > Amphibia > Anura > Hylidae > Phyllomedusa > Phyllomedusa bahiana. The sequence continues at coordinate 15,587 of JAODAL010005753.1, read as the reverse complement.
GGTACAGTCATTTTAAAAGCAATTTATTTTATTTCACACCCGTGGGCGAATCTGAAGTGGAGCCCTCGTTTCGGCAAAAGCGGGCCCCGCTTGGGGAGCAAACTTTGTAACTGTATGAGGACCTAAATCTGAAGGCAGGGGGGTGCAATACTCCCGAAGAAAGAATTTTTTCAGGTTTTCCCCCAATTGACAGAAAGCTAGATTCCGTTCCGGGGGAGCGATTGGCTTTTCCCCCTGGGGTGAGGTCATAGGACAAACATAGGCTGGTGTGAGGCAGGGTGTTCCCCCACCCCATCAAAGACGCTAGAATTACATTTTGAAATATCATGAGCATTAATTACAGCAACACACCAAGGGGGTGCCATCTTCGATGAGCACCCCAAAGAGTCACCCCCTTTGATCAAATCGGTGGTTCTCCAGTCGAACAAAAGGATTATGGAGGCGGAGCCCGGGGAAACCCCAAAAAAATTTGAGAGAATTTCTCCATGACAAAAAAATGAAAGTTTTTCAGTAGTGAACTCCCAACATTTAAAGTGACCCAGCTACAAAAATTTTTTTCTTCCTTGGTTATGAGGTAAATCTACACCTGAAACCAAGAAGGGAGAACACAAAGGAACAAGTTCCCCAAACCCCGGGTTTTTCAACAGCCCAAATGATGAAATTAGAGCAGCACCGAAACAAAACAGGGCACGACAAGCAAAAATCTTGGAGCTAGAAAAAAAGGGTTAGGGCAAATAAACTTGTTTTTTAGTTAGGGGGTACCCGTAGACCTACCCTTCCTGGAAAATTTTCAGACGTTCGGTGTTACCTTGGGCCTATTAGGACATTTTTTCAGGAAAAGGTCAGGCTTCCCCCAATAAGGCACAAGGCTTCTCCAACCGGTGTCTCCTCCTGGGGGGCACAGACGTAAACCCAAAAACCATGGTTCTTCTCCAAGATGAGAGGGGGAAAGGGAAGAGGAACTCCAAAGAAGAAGAAGAGGGGTTTTTCAGGAAAGGCCTGAATTTAGCTAACAGTCAAAAACCCCCTTGCTTTTCCCTAGTCTCCCCTCTTTTTTCTGTCAATAGTACGCTAAGTAATAAAAATCACTCAGGGGGCTCGGGATTGGATGGGTGCCATAGCTCCTTCAAGGCATCGACAGACCTTGTCTGAAAAGGGTCTTCAGAGGGTTGGGGCTGACCACCCAGTAACGTACCCATTGCGGGAAATCAGAACAGTAGTTTCGCCGAGCGGGCGGGCCCCTCTGAATAATGAAATGAGTTCTCCCATGCCAAACGTTTGGGGGTTTCAAAAACCTTTCCCAAAGCCAAAAAAATTGTCCACTGATCTCCACTCAGGGGGTTTGAGGTATAGCTAATGCCCAATCCTGAGGTGGCCCGGAGGAGAGACCCAAAATGACTTTCTCAGCTTCAGTGGGAAAATAGTTGAAGCAATAAAAAAATTACATGATTCCCTAAAGTTCGGGAAACCCGTCGATCTCCGTCAAAACATAGGTAGAAGCTCTTAGCTTATGACGTATGCTAGGTCCCCAAAAACAGGGCAGGTAGGACCGAGGGGCGGCAACCATACCCCGGGTTTGTTTTGGTTCCAGCGTGCGAACTTGATTAATAAAGCCCCGCCAGCCCTGAAGCTGATTGTCAAATCATCCAAGGGTTTGGTGCCGCAAATCGGTACTCTATTGAACCGCAGGGGGGACGATGGGGTAGGGCCTGTATAATGTAAGGGACCCCTCAGGGGCGCACGAACAACCAGACAGCGTGGGCCCTGACACTGATCCAACCCCCTGTCCCTGCCTTTGGGTGCCCAAATCCCCAATAGGCGCCCCAAACCCGAAGACTGCCTATCTGAATAGGTGAAACACAAAAAGAACAAACAATACAACACAAAAAGGGACGGTCAAACAAGCCCAATCGGTAAACTATCGGGAACCGCGGGGACAAAGTCAGAAGGAAAGAATAAACGTGAAACAAGCAGATAAGAAACCAGGGGGGCACAGAATAAAGGGGCGAGTTATAGGCAGAAACAACCAAATTTAAAGGGAAGGAGAAGAGACAGAAAACCCTTAAATACCTTCCCGGAACTAAGGCAAAGGGAATAGGAGGAAGAAACGGAAGACCAATAGGAAGGTAAGGGGTGTCATCACCCAGGAGCAAGGAGCCGGGTTTAAACCCCTGAGTGCTGGAAATTCCCGCCCAGGGTCGGGCCCCGGGAAACATCAAAATAGCGGGAGAAAAACCCGTTCAAACTTAAACACAAATGAGAATATGTCAAAAAAAAACGGGTTTCGTCGCCCTTCGGGCCCCGGGTGGGACCAGAAATCAAACTGGGGTTTTTTTTCTGGCTGACATGACAGTCTTTGTCATCTTACCAACTTTTTAAAGAAGCCTTTAGGAGATTAAAAAATTGCCACAAACCAGCAAGACCCGAAGGGTTTTTTTCATAAACCCCGTCCTTTTTAACAAACCCCAAAACCTTCACCAAAACCACACCCACAACACACCCCAAATGTTTAAAAAACTCTGGGAGAAAAACTATTTTCTTGGGGCACCCAACTTTCTTGGACTTGGTAAACTTTTCACAACCACAAGGGGAGATGCCACCAAACTTTTCCCTAAATCAAAACCCAAATTCATTTCACCAATATTACTTCTATACAGTGACCATATAGGGGTAGACACCATTGTACACAGGCCTGCAGACTGTATATTACCCCCAAAAGTGACCATAAAGTGGTAATATATGTACACAGGCTCTGCAGACTGTAAAATTACCTCCTACATTCCCAAAAATTGGGGAAAACACCATGAACCAGGCCTCTGCAACTGTATATTGTCTCCATACACACCATATAGTATAGAACCTGTACACAGCTCGCGACGAAATTTACCTCCATACAGTAACCAAATGTTAGACCCCATGTACACACTCTGCAATGTATATTACCTACATACGTAACCAATAATATAAATACCAGTGTACACAGATCCTACGACGTATTTTGCCCCAACAGTGATCATATATTTGGAACAAAGTTACCGGGTTCGCAGACTGTAAAATTTACCCCCATACAGTCCCCTATAAAGAAAAACCATGTACACAGGTCCTACACACTGTATTTTTGCCTCCAAAAAGTGCTCATAAGGGAAGACCCCATTTTACACAGACTCGTAACAAATTTCCCCTCCATACTTACCAAATGTGTAACACCAGTGACACAGGCTCTACAGACTGTATATTCCCTCCTACAGTACCATTAGGGTAGATACCATGTCACAGGCTCTGCAACTGTATATTACCCCAGACAGAGACCATAAAGGGGGTAAATACCAGTCAACAAGGTCCTACAACTAGTATTGCCTCCATAAAGGCCATAAGGGTAATAGCACCGAAACAACTCGTAGTTTTATATACCTTCATACAGTTCTCAATAGGGTAAAAACCAATTTTTACCACCTCAGACGTAATTACCTCCATACAGTAACCATATAGGGGAAACACCAGGTACACACTCTCAGACGTATTTTACCCCAAACAGTACCATAAATTTTTAAACCCAGAAAACACAGGCCTCAGACTGAAATTACCTTCCATACAAAAACCAAAAAGGTAGACCCAGTGTCACAGCCCTGCAGACTGTATATTACCTAAATACATATATAAAAAAGTAAATACAAGTGTACAGGTCCACAGACTTTTTTTTCCTCCAAAAAAGGATCAAAAGGGTAGACACCAGTGTACACGGGTTTCTGCAGACATATTACCTCCATACAGGACCATAAAAATAAAAACCAGGTACACGGGGCCCCTACAGACTGTTTTTTTTCCTTCAAACAGTGCCAAACAGTGGTAGATACCATTTTAAAAACACAGGCTCTCAACTAAAATTTTACTTCCAACGTCCCAAAAATATTTTTTACACCATTGACACGGGCTCGCAGACTGAAATTACCTCCAACAAGACCATATAGGGTAGAAAAACCAGCCTACACAGGTCCTACAAACGATATTGCCCCCAACATGCTCAAATACCAGTAGTACTTTCGTACACGACTCTGTAACGTATATTCCCTTTCATACAGACTCATTAAGTGGGTAATACCAAATTTTTACACGGGCTCGCAGACTCTACATTACCCCATACAGTGCCCAAAATTTATGGTATTACCAGTTACACAGGCTTTGCAAACGTATATTACCAAAAACTTTTTTAATAGAGGAAAACATGTAATAATTACACTGCAGTTAAACCCATGACCAGGCAATATTTTTTCTGCTGGAGTCTTTCTCCCCACCCAAAGGTTTACACTTTTTTTTCAAAAACGTACGCCACCGGGGAGAGGGGGTTTTATCACCCAAAGTTATGGAAAACGGATTTTCTATTCACAGCTAAAAGCGGGGAAAAACACAAAAAAGCAAAAGCATCGAAAAGGCTGTGGTCCATTTACAGACTTTATAGTCTAGCGCGGGGGTAGGCTCCTCATAAATGCACAAGCACATCTCATGATGCGCCTCAGCTGCTTCCCTTAAAGAGCCTCCACAGCCTTTTGGCTGGGGGGTTTTTAAAACCATCCCAGAAGGGGACCCTGTTACTTCCGGATTCCGGAAACCCGGGGAGAGTTGGTGATAGGGCCTTGTCTCTGGAACCTCATTTTATGTAAGAAAGACTGAAAGAGCTACAGTACAAACCAACCTCGGGCCTTTACCTTAAAATTTGGTGGGGGTCCCACACCATGTTGACCTTCTAAAAGCATTTCATTTTAAATACAAATTTTTATTTAACACGTTTAAGGGGAACGTGCCAAAGGAGAATCAGAGAGAGAAGAAAAATTAGGAGGAAAATAAAAAATATGCAAAAACGTATGGACACCAGAACAACTTTAAAACACAAAAAAAATCTCATAGAAAGAGGGAAAAAGAGAAGATGATGAAGAAGCAAAATGAGCTGTTGATAGCTGAGAACTGAAGTACAGTATTGTGGGGCCCCATTTTTTTTTTTCATGATTTTTCTAGTTTTCCATGGCCCCTGGCTAAAACCCTTTGGGATACATACGTAACTTTTAGAGTTTCCCTCAATCTTATTTGGTTATCTTTTTGCATATATTTTCCTCTTTGTGAACCCACCAAAATTCCCCAATGTCTGTGAACTTCACCATCAAAATTTCCCCTGTAGGACATTAACCCCCTATAAGTGTTTTATTAATTTATATAAAAAATGTGTTATATTAAAATGTGACATATAATAAAAGGATAAAGATTAAGGCCCTTATAAGGGCTCTGTGTTTTAAGCACCACAAAAAGTAGGTCTCCGCCAATTAAAGAGGGGAAAAAGGGGGTCTGCAATCCTGATAAGAGAAGCCCGCCATTTTAAATTTTTTAAATTTTTTGGAAAAGTTATGGGACAAGTTATAGCATCAGGGGGTCCTGATACAAGCCGGCGTGGACAAGCACAGGCTGCCCCTTACACCGCCCAGGACACCCAGACCCAAAAAAGCTGAACAAAAAAGAAGAGAGTCAATTCAGAAAAGACCCCTTTGGTTGGCACAAAAAAAGGATAGGGAAGTAATACCAAAAGAAGCAAAAACAATCCAGCCTTACGGGGAAAACAACCCGGGCCCGAGCACTTGGGTGTGAGGATTCGGGACCCTTGCTACTTTTTTATGGAATGCTGGATAGTATAGCAACCAAGGCAAACCGAACGGGGTGGGCTTGGAATAACTGCAATCAGTTGGTTTTGGGTTGTAGGCATAGGCCTGAAGCCCCGGGTGAAGCAAAAGTGCCTCCCAACCGAATGTGTGAAAAAAAGGGATAAGTGTATATAAAAATTTTGTAAAAAGCCTGTGAAGACCACCAAAGCCAGAGTCTTTTTTTGCGGGTGCACAAGCATCCCACAACACATCGTAGCCTAACAACCCTCACCCACAAAAAATCGACCATCTAGGTGTACCTTCCGTCGGGCCAAAGGAAAAACCGCACAAAATTTCCCTCCAGTTCCTTATATAAAAAAAAAAACACCACAGGATCCAACAATGTCTGCCAATTTCAGGGGGCAGCTCATCTGTGAGAGGGGGGTATGGAATTTTTTTTAAAAAGTCTTTTTCATCTAAATTTAGCATGGTTCCGGGCCCACTTTTGTATTGTTTTGCTTATTTGATAAAGCTGTTTCCCTTTTCTTTTTTTCTTTTTTATCTTCATTTAGGAGCAAAAATTATGAAAAATGCCGGGGTTTTAGATAAAAAGGTTTCAGCCCTGAAAGAAATCGAAAACTTACGATGCAAGTGGTTCCCTTGTACCCACAAAATTTAAGGGAAAAAAATTAAAAAGTTGCATAATTTTTAATAAAATTAAAAATAAAATTTTTGGGATTTTTAAGGGACACAAATTTTCACATTCTTTTTTCACAATTGGCAAGCACAGCAACATTACATGGGTTTTTTTTTTTTCTAGAATTTTATTTTGTTAAAATTTTTTTAAATTTTCCCCCAAAAATTTCTCCTCGACTTTCCCTCTGTGAGCTCTGACAGCACGCAGTGAGAATGGCTTGGGTTTGGGCCTTCTTCCCCGGTCGGCTCGGCTGAGAATGTTAATATAACATTAAAAAACCCCGATAAGTGTGAAAATACCCCCCCCCCCCCCCTCCCTTTGGTTTTAGAAAAAGATACCCAAAAATTTTCCCTTTTTTTGTGGCTCATGGGCTATCCCAATGCTATCTTCCCTGGGGGGGGGGGGGGAAAAACAAAAGACACTCATTATTCTTACTTACTATTTTTATATAGAGATGGGAATAGGAATAAAGTAGATTAAGTTTGCCCGCCAAATAAAAATTTTTTTTTTCACCTAAAGAAACAATTTTAAATGTAAAATTTTTAAATTGCATGGACTGCCAAAATATAAAAAAAAACACCAAAAAACTTAAAAAAAAAAAAAAATGTCCAGAAAATGGGTTTTTTAAAAAAAACTCCTTTTTAATGGCAGATGCCTTTAATTGCTGGAATTCTTTATTGAGAATGGGAGGAAAACCGGGGGGCCACTATCTTAAAAAAACATCGGGTTTTAGGGCCCCTTTGCAAAAATTAAGCTTGAATAATGTCAAACCGAAGCATATTTTGATTATCTAATAAAAAGTATTAAGAATAGAAACTACCGGATGTTTCTCACGGGGTGTCAACAGCACAAGCTGGAATATGACATACAGGACCATTATAAAACTGACTTCACTGCCCCCTAGCAATGAAACAGAGCCAAACAACCAATCAAGCTCAGCTTTTATTTTTCTAAAAACCGAAAAGAAATTTAAAGCTGATTTCTGATTGGTTTCTATACTTTTATTGATGCTGGGGCTCGATGGGACTATAAGCCGAGGTTTCCATGGGCTATGATTGGTTGTATGTGCTATGGTTCATGAGCTCTGATTGGGTTTTTAAGGGGTCTATTAGTTCATTTGGGTCTGAGTGGTTTTCATGACTCTGGGGTTTCCCCATGGGGTCTGATTGGGTTTCTATGACTCTGATTGGGTTTATGTTTCCCATTGGTTGCTATATCTTGGGTTTCTAGGGGCCATATTGCTTTCTAGAGCTCTTTTTTGGTTGCATGGCTCTGATTCGTTGCTATGGTGATTGGGTTCTAGAGCCTTTAGTGGGTTTCCCATGGGCCCCAATTTTTCTATGGCTCTGATTGTTTGCTATGACGATTGGGTTTCTATGGGGTCTACATGGGTTTCTATGAGCTCTGATCTTTTTATGGACCCCGATTTGGGTTTCTATGACTCGATTGGTTGCTATGAGCTCTTATTGGGTTCTATGGACCTATTCGTTGCTATGAGCTCTGAGTCTTCCTTGGGGCCCCTATTTGGGTTTCTATATGCCTATTGGGGGCTAGAGCCTATTGGTTTTTATGAGCTCTTTTGGTTCTATGGGCCATTTCGTTGCTATGACGATGGTTTTCTATGAGCTCATTATTCTAGACCCTGATTTGGTTGCATTTGCCGATTGGTTTTTTATTACTCTGTTTGGTTGCTATCGCTCGGTTTCTAACTCTGATTTTACGCTATGACTCTTATAGGTCACATAGCTTGATTGGTTCTGTACTCTGATTGGCGCTAGGCTCTATTGGTTTCAGACCGATGGTTTTCATTGGCTCGATTTGGGTTCTATAGCTTTGATTTGGGCGCTATGGGCTCAATTGTTCTAAAGGGAACAAAAACATCTTTCGCTAGACAAAATTTTAAAATGAGCCACAGCTTTAAAAAAGCACAGAAGAGTGTATTTCCCTAAACATAATACGGCATCCAAAACAAACACAAACCCCATACAATTTAAAAAAGTTTTTTTCCCAAAGCTTTTAAAACTTCCCTACCCCCCCTCCCTAAATCTGGAATTGCCCCATACTACTCCATTATCACCACCTTCCGCACTGCCCAAATCATGTCTCTCCCCCCTCCCCATATTTGGGGCATGTACAGGAACACATGATGCGCGCCAATCACTACCTCTTGCTCACATGACACAGCAGATTTATTCAACAAGTGATCATGAACTACGTCTTAGGAGGGGTCGGGGGAACACTGGATCTGGGCCCCGATGGGACGGGGATATGTTGATAACATGGGGGAATTTTTCTATCTTACCACAGTGGGAAGGTGGGAGGTTTATAAAAGTCTGGGAAAACCCCCCTTTTAAAAATGAAACTCTTTTTGGGCGGACCCCAGATTTCACTTTTGACATATCACACCCTTTACTTAGCCCCAGGGTCTACCAGGGTCCTTTTGCATCATTGCAGCATAAACCATTCCCATGTCCACCCAAAGGTTTCCCGACCCTTTTTTCCCCAAAACCTGTCACTATAACTTGTTAAATTTTTACATCTAAAATTTATCCAACCCTTCTCCAGAATCCCGTCACTATAAATTGTTTATAAATTTTTACCTCTAAAATGTATCCAGACCCTTCTTTCCCGAATCCTGGTCACAAACTTGTTATATTATTACATCAGAAATGTAACCAACCCTTCTCCAAATCCCCTCACTATAACTTGTTCTATTATTACATCTAAAATTATCCAACCCTTCTCCAGAATCCCGGTCACTATAAATTGTTATATTATTACCTAGAAATGTACCAGACCCTTTTCCAAATCCTGGCACTATAACTTTTTTAAATATTACAACTAGAAATGATCCAGACCCTTCCCAGAATACTGGCACTATAACTTTTTATATTATTACATCAAAATGTATCCCAAACCCCTTCCCAGAACCCGTCACTTAAACTTGTTAATTATTACATCTAAAAAGTAACCAACCCTTCTCCAAATCCCTGTCCTATAGCTTGTTCTATTTTTACACAGAAATGTACCAGACCCTTCTCCCAAAAACCTGGTCCTATAACTTGTTATATAATTTTTCATCTAAAAGACCAACCCTTCTCCAGAATCCCGTCACTAAACTTGTTATATTATTACACCAAAATGTATCCAACCCCTTTTTTCGAAACCTGGGCACTATAACTTTTTTATTTTTAAAAATCAGAAAATTTCCAACCCTTCTCCAAATCCTGGGCACTATAACTTTTTATATTATTACATCAGAAATTATCCAACCCTTTTCCCAAAAACGGTCACTATAACTTTTTAATTATAACCAGAAATGTATCCAACCCTCTCCGAATCCCGGGCACTATAACTTGTTTTATTTTAAAATCTAAAATGTTCCAAACCCCTTTTCCAGAATCCCGCACTATAACTTGTTTTATTATTTCATCTAAAATGTATCCAGCCCCTTTTCCAGAAAACCCGGCACAAACCTGTTTTTATTACATCTAAAATGTATCCAACCTCCCAAATCCTGGGCACTAAACCCTTTAATTATTAAATCTAGAAATTACCAGACCCTTCTCTAGAATCCCGGACACATAACTTTTTATATTTAAATTTAAAAGAAAAATTTTCAGACCCTTTTCCCCAAAACCGGTCACTGTAACTTGTTTTATATTACATCAGAAATGTATCCAACCCTTCTCCCAAAACCCGGTCACTATAACTTGTTTTATTTTTTACAACTAGAAATGTATCCAACCCTTCCCCAAAAACCGGTCAATATAACCTTATATATTAATCGAAAAAGACCGGACCCTTCCCAAACCGGTCACTATAACTTGTTTTATTTCTCAGAAATGTACCAACCCCTTTTCCCCAAAACCCTCATATAACTTTTTATTAAAAAAAAAAAACATTAGAAAAATTAAATTTAAAAAAAAATTTAAAAAAAAATTTTTTTATTACATCAAAATGTTCCCAACCCTTTTCCCAAAAATCCTGGTCACTATAACTTGTTCTATTATTACATCTAGAAATGTATCCAGACCCTTTCTCCAGAATCCTGTCACTATAACTTGTTCTATTATTACATCTAGAAATGTCTCCAGACCCTTCTGCAGAATCCCGGTCACTATAACCTGTTCTATTATTACATCTAGAAATGTATCCAGATCCTTTTTAAACTCTGAGTGAATTCACCATGACAAGTTCCTCTGGCACAGAGTTCCATAGTCTCACTGCTCTTCCAGTAGAGAATCCATTTCTATGTTCATGTAGAAACTTTCGTTCCTATAGGTGTAGAGGATGTCCCCTTGTTATGGATCCAGTCCTGGGTATAAATAGATCTTGGGAGAGATCTCTTTATTGATCTTTAATATATTTATACATATTTATTATGTCCCCCCGAAGCCGTCTTTTCTGTAAACTAAATAACCCTAATCTTGCTAATCTTTCTGTGTACTGTAGTCCACCCAGTCCTTTTATTATTTTTGTTGCCCGCCTTTGAACCTGTTGAAGTTCTACAATGTCTTTCCTGTGCACTGGTGCCCAAAACTGTACACAATATTCCATGTGTGGTCTGACCAGTGACCTGTATAAAGGGAGAATAATGTTCCCATCATGTGCATCTATGCCCCTTTTAACACATCCCATGATCCTGTTTGGCTTGGCAGCTACTCCCTGACACTGGCTACTACAATTAAGTTTACTGTCCACAGGATTCAAAAGTCCTTCTCCAGTCACTTTTACCCAGAATTTTTCCATTTAACAAGTAACCATAGAATGGATTTTTCCTCCCCATGTGCATAACCTTGCATTTATCTGTGTTAAACCTCATCTGCCATTTCTCTGCCCAGACCTCCAACTTATCCAGATCCCTTTGTGATAAAACATTATCCTCTATTGTGTTGATTTCTTTAAAGAGCTTAGTATCGTCTGCAAATATCAATATTCTACTGTGCAATCCCTGTGTAAGATCATTAATGAAAATATTAAAGAGAATAGGGCCCAATACTAACCCCTGTTATACCCTACTATTAACAGTGACCCCTCCAATACTGACCCTGTGGTACTCCACTAGTAACAGGGATCCAGTCTGACTACATTATGTACCATTAATCACCACCCTTTGTTTTCTATCACTGAGCCAGTTACTTACCCACTTGCATACATTTTCCCCCAGTCCAGGCATTTTACTTACCAAATTAATGTGGCACAGAATCAAATGCTTTAGAAAAATCTAGATATATGACATCCAGTGCCTCACCCCGATCCAGTCTAGAACCAACCTCCTCATAGAAGCTGTTGAGATTAATTTGTCAGGATCGATTCTTCATGAACCCATGCTGGATGGAGTTATACATTTATTTTCAGTGAGATTGTTTAGGATACGATCTCTTAGAAAACCTTCAAAAATTTTGACTACAACAGAGGTTAAACTCACCGGCCGGTAGTTTCCAGAATCACCTTTTGACCCCTTTTTGAATATTGGCACCACATTTGCTAAACAAAAATGTACAAAGAATAACCTGGTGGGAAACTGGGATTGTAGGTAATACTGATTAACAAGTCCTTAGGATCCATACAATTATTACTGTTTATGTATATTCATAAGGTTTCCAAAGTGAGGCAAATGCCAAACTGACCTCATCCAGGGAAAGTGGCCATAGCACCAAGGAAGATATTGTGCACCACATAAAGCAATGGCTTCTGCTCTTAACCATGGAGAACGTCAAGAAGATGAGGCATGTGCAGATACAAGGTAATAAAACTAAAAGTCAGACAAACCAACCTCTCCAGCCGGAGGCTGTCTCATGGTGCTTCACCTCCATATATCTCCTCCCTCATCTAGCGCCGCACTTGGGCTCTAAGCTGCGAATGATGATTTTAAGACTAAATTCCTCCATCATTTAAACCTCCAACTTTCGTTTCTTAGACTTCACTCGTGCTGAACCGGTTCTCTGGAAGGTGCTTTCCTGGAAAATCAGACTCCTTTATTACAGCCATAGTTTTAAGTCTGCTTTAAATATTTCATGTTCTTTGTCAGACTTCCCCCCAGCTCATCCTTAGTCACCGGCATTCCTCACGCTCCATGCACTTACCTAGGTATATTGATACTGTGCTGGGAACAGGTTCCTCCACTTCTATGTGTACCCGGCTACATGTCTAGGAAAAGACTAGTCAAAAGTAAGCACTTTTCACCTTTTGTTTCACCCCTATTTCCACACAGATTGCAAGCTCTTGTGACTAGGACCCTCACACCTATTGTTTGAACAGTGTATTCTTTGTACAGTGCTATGGAATATGTTGGTGCTATATAAAGAAAGATTATTATTAACCCCTTAATGACACTGGATGTAAACTTGCATCCCAGTCTCGCTAAGTGGCTATGTAGAGGGATTGCTCTGGGATCCCACTACATAGGCGGCGCAGGTGCCTACCGCTAATTGCAGCTGACAGCCACCGGTAACAAAACGGAATGGAGCCGGCTCCATTCCGTGCTGTTTAACTGTTTAGATGCTGCAGTGGCTTTGGCAGGAAATAGTAAAACCGCCATATACAATACAAAAGGATGTACACATGATCGTGCCCCCTCGTGGTCAAGCACACGTGGGGGACTCAAAGTACATGTGGGAAAAAAGTTAAAAAAAAGTTTTAAAGTGTAAAAAGAAAATAAAAAATATTTAAATTCAAATCAGCCTCCTTTCGCCAATTCACAAATAAACACAAATAAATAATTAAATAATAATAAAGTGACACACATTTGGTATCGCCGTGCCAAAAAAGTCTGATCTATCAAAATCTAACATCATTTATCCCATTTGCTGAACACTGTAGCAGAAGAAAATTCCAAATTGCAAAATTGTGGGTTTTTTGGTCACATCAGTTCCCCTAAAAATTGGAATAAAAGTGATCACAAAACTCGCATCTATCCCAAGATGCTACCAATAAAAAGTGCACTTTAGCCCACAAAAAAAAAAGCACCATCACTCTGGTCGATAGGTGGAAGTGCAAAAAAGTTATTGGTCACAGAAAGCTGCGCCTCGGTGCAAATTTCAAAAATTGAGAAAGTTTTTATTTTTTTATGGTACTATGATGTAACACTGACCCTATAGATTTGGTAGTGCGGGATTTCTATTTACCCGAATAAAGCCGAAATAACAATATTTACACCGGAGAGTGAACACCATAAAAAAAAAAATTTAAAACGTAAACATGGCACAAGTACATTTTTGGGATGTTTTGCCCCACTCAGAATTTTGTTTCGTTTTCCAAGTATATTCTATGGTAATATGAATGACACCATGAGAAATTCTGTGTTGTCCTGAAAAATATAAGCCCTCATATGTTTATGTAGATGGAAACATTAAAAAGTTATGGCTCTTGGAACCTAAAAAAGTTATGGCTTGTGTCAACGTAAAAAAGTTATGGCTCTTGGAACCTAAAAAAGTTATGGCTCGTGTCACCGTAAAAAAGATGTGTCTCGTGACATCGTAAAAAAGTTATGGCTCCCGGAACCTAAAAAAGTTGTGGCTCGTGTCACCGTAAAAAAGTTGTGGCTCGTGTCACCGTAAAAAAGTTGTGGCTCGTGTCACCGTGAAAAAGTTATGGCTCGTGTCAACCTAAGAAAGTTATGGCTCGTGTCAACCTAAAAAAGTTAGGCTCTGTAAACCCTAAGAAAAAAATGGCTCGGTCAAACAAAAAAAAGTTAGGGTTCGTGTCAAACAAAAAAAAGTATGGTTTCTGTCACCGTACACAATTAGGGCCCTTGGAACCAAAAAGTTATGGCTCTTGAACCTGAAAAATTTTAGGGCCCTTTTGGGAAACCAAAAAAAGTTATGGTCTGGAACCTAAAAAAACCTCTGTGTCCTTAAGGGGCTAAATATCATCCAACATTAAGTGATTATACTGAGTTTTTGTGAATTCAGTTTCTTTAACCGGACAGTCACCGGGAGCTGCCACCGTCATTTTGGGGCCCAAACAGCTGAAATGTCTTTGGATCCCCGACCCATAAACATCCTTACGGCACCAATCTGCCTCTCTTTGTAAAAAATAATTGATCAAGGCCCCTGACAGGAGTTCTGCCAATACCTCCCAGATGGTGCCCCAGCTTGTTACAGAGCCTGTGCAGTACAAGAACAAGCTGATGGCTCAAGTGCGCCCCTAAAGGTCAAGACTGACTATAGACAGTGTCTCAATCAGATAAAAAAAATATATATAAAGGCAAGCAACAAACCCAAACTAAAAAAAGCCAAAGTTTTAATAAGGTCACATAGAAAAATAAAAACACTGAAAAATAGTCATAAAGGCTAAACAAGAGGTAACAGAACGATCCAGAAATAAAAAAGGGGAAATCAACTGGGGAGTCCCCCTGCCGCCGCCCCGCCGCCCCGCCCCATTGTTAGGGTCCTAAGCCCTACCACAAGGAGGGAATCTCTGGGTCGGGGGTTCTGTCATCTTTCCCAATTTCAAAATTCACAATTCTTCTTATGCTCCCTGACCACAATCTTATCTCCTTCATTTCACTAATTTTTCCAGCCTTTTTCTGGGCAAACCTGCCCATCATCCATACAGAAATATCCCCCCCATTAATACTCAGAACTCAAGACACCATACATCCCCACCCCCCAATCTCCTCCCCCCCGTCCAGACCAGGGTTCAAAAGTTACAATGAAACTCCCCGCAACCACCCTGGACAGTTGGCACCATTCACACACCGCACCACCAATCAGACCCCGCACCTTGGCACACACCTCAGACCGTTTTCTCCAGCAGTTCCAGGTGTGCTGAGGGCCCGGGAAAAGTCAAAGCTACCTGCAGACTTTTTTCCCCCTCAAATTCATGCTCAGGACTTATCACACCCCTTCACTGCGCCCAAAAAAAATATTTCACCTCCCCTCTCCACATACACAACAACCCAAAAACCCTCTTTTCACCTTCCACTCCCTCCTAAGGCCCAAAGCTCAGGCCCCGGTCACTGACCTCTGTGCTGAAAACCTGGCCACTCACTTCAAAGCAAAAAATTAAAATATCCGGGAAAACATCACTCACAATCCACAAATAAACCCATCCCGTCCCTCCCCCACGTCCCCTAAACACTAGCAGCCCTTGACCCACGACGAGGAAAAAGGCCAGGCTTCTCCTGTCTCTGTCCCCCCACCTGCTCACTGACCCCCCTTCCATCCCCCCTCGTCCCTCATTTCTCCAGCTATCCCCTATCACCTTACTGCACTGTAACCTCTCTCTCTCCACTGGATCTTTTCCCCTTTTTTTCCCCC